>CBVK0101271727.1:0-21414 GCA_900067695.1 Picea abies | reverse complement strand
TTCATCTTCCTTCATCTTCAGCTATTCAAACTGTATTATGTAGGTTTGAAGCTTGGCATCCTTTACCTTTTCATTACCTTCATAACTACTAATGAGTTTATCCCACGTTTCTTTGGCAGTTCCTAGGTGCATAACTTTTACGAATTTTGCTTCTCCAAGCCCACTCAAGATAGAATTCATAGCCTTAGCATTAAAGCTAAATTCTAGCTTGTCATCCTTATTAGCTAGTACAACTGGCTTTACATAACCAGTGTCTACCACATCCTAGAGATTTGCACCTAAATCCATTATGTAGGTTCTCATTCTAACTTTCCAGAAGGAAAAGTTTGTTCCATTGAATAGAGGGGCCTTATTGGTTGAATTTCCTTCATGTTTTGACATGTTTAAGCTCTAGGATCTACACTTAGACAAAAGGGGCCATCTTTGATACCAATTGTTGAACAACTGAGAGGGGGGGGTGAATCAATTGTTTACCGAGCTTGAAAAATTATACTTATTTTTAATTCTTTACAAAGCACTCAATGACAATCACAATGATGCAGGGCAATAAGCAATAGCATATTCAGCATCAGTCATACATATGAGATACGCAAAGACAAATTTTCTTGAGGAAAACCATATAGGGTAAAAACCTCTTCTTCTTTATATGATAAGTAATATTTACATTCTTTACATTATCATACATATGAGAACCTACTCATTTTGTGGCTACAACCTCTATTTTTTCAAGCTACAACTTGCTGAGAGCACCAACTCTATGTTTTCTCTAGCACCAACTAGAAGGAAGCACCGACTCCCTGGTTTCTCTAGCACCAACTAGAAGGAAGCACCAACTCCCTGGTTTCTCTAGCACCAACTAGAAGGAAGCATCAACTCCCTGTGTTCAAGCACCCACTTGAACCTCTGAGGACACCAGTCCTCCCTAGCACCTCCCAACCACCCTGAAATATAAATTCTTTGTTACTAACACTTTTTACAATGAGATAAAGTTCTTCAATGGCTTACCAGCCTTGTCGATGTTCTGTTACACTACTCTGCTCTATCTACATCAGTGTCTTCTGCACACCCCTCGCACTTTCTATTCTTCTACCTTTTATGCTCTCTACGCCATGTCCCTTCAATGCACCATTCCTCTTCTGTGCATTTATACTATTGTGCTCTCCCTCCTTCCTCACACCCAATAGCAACAACACCCATCTCTTCTTTGTTCTCCATTCTTATAGTCTATGTCCCTTCTACATGCGTTATGTGCAATGCTTCTACATATCTTCACAGTGATTGCTCTGTCTAATCATCATTATGACTTCTCAACTTATCTGGCGGTTCCACTCACACATTCGTCATCACTAGGTGTGTTGTCTAGATTTCTCATCTTCTCTGGCAATTGAGACTCATCGTCTTCTCTGTCTTAGACGAGCTTATCCTTTCTATTTTCAGCTACAGACTTCATTCCCCTTCCATCTGTCAATAGTCCTCATTCCACTGGAAGATGCCTTGAGACTCTTCATCTTCTCTGGCAATCACACTGAGGCCTCTTCGAGTCCTCTGGCAAAGACCATAATTTGTTTCTAGTTGTTACACTAAGAAGCGCAACAGTATCCCTGCGATCTTATTCAACTTCACCTGCACCGTTGGATTGAATTCATAGAATCTTGCATTTATTTCTCCATTTCGCACTTTAGCATTTTAGGATCCCTGTGGTGGAGGAATTTAGTACTCTCCATTTTCTAACCCTCGAAACTCTAAAAAGGAGCTTAACTCCTTCCCCCAGCTTCTACCGATGTGACCAAGGGTTGTGACCTCTTGCTGAGCCTAACCGTGTTTCGCATTTCGTCTTTTCGGCAATTCGTCATTCCTATGATGAAGGGTCTTGAGCCTTGACCCCTCCATCTCCCAGTAACCAAAAATCTGAAAGGGAGTTGGATCAACGGTCTACAATCTCCCTTTGATCAATGATTCATATTAGATCATGGTTTCGCATTTCACAATTTTGGCGTTTTTCCCTTTCGAGTCATCGTGACTCCAACATTACAAAAATCATGATCACAAAATCTCCGAAGTGATCGGATGGTTCACATAACCCACTGAGATGGATGGTTGACGATATTTCGGTGTTTTCCCTTCGAGTTTTCGAGACTCACAATGGTCCCTTTCGGCATTTCGGAGTTCGGGACATCATGATGGTGAAGTTTTTGCTTGCTATGTAGAACCCCGAAATAGAAAGTTTCGATGTAATGTGGACCTGTTGACGTCACATGTGGATTGACACGTGTCAAATAGATGCCACATGTCACTCTGATTCGTGACTTACATGTGCCTAAAATGTTGAATCATCTTGACATTTTTCATTGCCTGATTGTGCCATGTGTCCTTAGCTGACGTGGTTTGTTGACGTGTCTGTTTCAATATTTCACATTTCGGCACTTCAGGACTCCTTATGTTCAGATTTATTGACCTCTCCATCTCCCGGTATCCAAAATCCCAATAGTGAGTCTTTGTCACTTCGCGATTTCTCATTTCAGTTTTTCGCGACTTCGAGTTTCCTGACGATGAAGATTCTTGACTCTTCCAACTGTCGGTACCCGAAAATCTTCGTTTGAGTGCCTATTTCAGGATTCCGTAACTCCTGTGTTGAAGGGTCTCACCACTCAATTTCCCAGTATCCGAAACTCCGAAGTGAAGTTGGACCAACACTTTTGATCTTGCCTGTTTCTGAATTTTGAAGGCCCACTTCTTCTAGCACTTTAACGAATGTGCAGGTTCTCCTGGATCCGACGATCATTGTTTCTTCTCCACCCATGCTCACGCATCCTCCTTACTTAGAAGAATTTCAAAGTGTCAAAGGCCTCAACCTTTGATCCTCCTGAGATCCTGAGTACGCCATCTCTCTTGAGCTTATGGTGTTCCTGTTTTTCCATTGATTCACACTCTGATCTTGCCATCAATGACAAGAATACTCTACCTGTAAAACATGCCAACAATCTCCCCCTTTGGCATTGATGTCAACCCTGAGTGTCTTCACTAATCCGTTTGGACCTCCAACCATAGCATCTGGCCTGAACCACTCCTTTTCTCCCCTTTTGACATCAATGTCAAAGAAAACATGCTCCCCCTGAGTTGTTGTAGTAATTTTAAGAGGCATTAGAAATTCAAACAATACAAAACTCCCCCTAACAAGATGGACTCTTTTAGGTGTGAGACAAAATGACACCCAGCTTCTGTCAGAGATATTCAAAAGGTGTCTTAGATAGATGTTGAGTAAAGATGTCTACAATTTGTTCTGTGGTTGGAATGTATTGGACCTGAACAACCTAATTAGTGACCTGCTCTCTCAAAAAATGGTATTTTATGGGAATATGCTTGGTCTTGGAGTGGAATACAGGATTCTTAGACACACTGATGGCACTAGTGTTATCACATTGAATTGGGATCGGTGCAGCATATTTTACCTCCAAGTTTGCAAGTGTATGAATCATCCATAATACCTTAGTGAAACAGGTAGTAGCAGCAATGTACTATGCCTCTGTGGTTGATAAAGAAATGGAACCTTTCTTTTTACTAAGCCATGCTACTAATGAGTCACCCAGGAAGAATGCTCCTCCACTGGTGCTTTTTCTCTCATCAACACAGTTTGCCCAATCTACATCTGAATAAGCAATTAACTAAAAATTCTGATTTCTGGGATACCACAGACCATAAGTCATTGTTTCTTTCAAATACCTGAATATTCTTTTAACAGCTTTCAAATGACTCTGTTTAGGTGAAGAATTAAATCTTCATACCATTCCTACAGCATGCATTATGTCTGGGTGATTTGTTGTGATGTACAACAAGCTTCCATCATGAAATGGAAAATATGGATTTCCCCTCCAATGCCAAAGCTTCCCCTATCAATGAGGATTTACCCAATGAACACCTCTTCTCCATCCCCTTAGATGATCCCTGGTATGGTGATCTCCTCGTCTACCTTCGTACACAAAATTTCAGGTCTCACCTCTCTCGAGATGATCATCAACGCATTCACCATTAGGCTCCTTGATACCTCCTCATCGAAGATATTCTCTACCGACACAAGGTTGATACCATCCTTCGGTGATGTCTTACTATCGACAAATTCGACTGAGTCTTGAATGATTCCACAACGGCACTTGTGGTGGTCACCTCTCGGGTATGTCCACCGCCCAAAAAATCATCTGAGCAGGATACTTTTGACCCACTTTGTTTCATGATTTCATCCACACTGTCAAGTGATGCATTAAATGCCATCTTTATACCAACAAAGCATCATCTCCACCAGCTCTTCGACACCTAGTCATCACAACCAATCCCTTTTGTAAATTGGGCATAGATTTCATGACTTTCCATCCTCCATCTAGTAATGGACACAAGTACATCGTTGTGGTAGTGGATTATTTCACCAAATGGGGTGAAGCCATGTCCACCTTTAACAATAGTGTTGACACAACAACACATTTTTTCTTCAACCATGTCATTACCCATTTCGGAGTTCTGCAACAATTAGTTTCATATCATGGTAAACATTTTGAGGATGAGATATTTGCATTACTCTCCTAAAAATTAGGCTTCACCGATGAGTTTGACTCCCCATACTACCCTTAGTCCAATGGAAAGTTCGAGGTTATCAATAAATTCCTCAAAACCATGCTACAACACATCGTCAACAAACATAAGACCAACTACCATCATATGTTGTTTTCTTCTTTATGGGATTATCGCACGGCAGACAAAACTTCCACCGATTTACATCATTCCACCTCGTCCATGGGATCGAAGCCACCCTCCCTATCGAGTGTGAAATCCCCACGTTATGCATTTCCATAGAGCTCTTACCTAAAACTGCTCCAATGGAACAACACTTGTTGACCTTAGAGTCCCTTGATGAAGAATGTCGATCTTCACTATAGCACAATGAGGCAACTAAAAAATTATCTAAAGCCACCTTTGATCACCATGTCATTCTTCACTCATTCAATGAGGGTGATCTTGTGTTAGCCCATGATATCTCCCGCGACACCCTAGACCATGGGAAATTCGAGTCATTATTGTGTAGCCCCTTCATCATCCAAGATTTCCTCACTAAAGGCGCCTACATATTGGCTCTCCCAAAGGCTCCCCCCTCAAAGAACCCATCAACAAGTTGTACTTGAAGAAGTTCTATGCCTAAGCATAGCCCCCCTATTTTAGGTTTCTCCTTATGCACATTTCTAGAGATTTTAGTCTTATTTTACATTAGCCACCACTCCTCATGTCTGATATATCACATGTGTTATTGACAGATGCATCATCCATCATCTTGCCACTTTGGTTACGTTGACGGTGCTAGGCGATGGACCCAGAATCTTGCTTCGGCTACTTGGGCCCTCTATACCCCTCACATATGCTACTCCATTCCAACGGTGTATGATTAGGTCTGTCCACCAACAACTAAGCCGAATATGACATCGTCATTGGTCTCCCCGTCAAAGCCAATCATTGCCACATTCATCACCTTAGCATCATGTTAGATTCCCAGCTCATTGTCCTGCAACTCAACAATGTGTATCATGTCCACGATCCTTACCTCTTCCGCAAATACCTACAAGTTAGACTCCTATCTAGCAACTTTGATTCCATCACATTTACACATATTCCAAGAAACCTCAATCAAGTAGCAGATCACATGGCTAACCTAGTATTAGATTGGAATTTATCACATTAAAAACATCATATACAGCATGATACATTTGTCAAAACATAGCAATATAAATCACAAATCATAAACACAAAACACAAATACAAGAGTGATCACCAATATATCCACCATACATATTATAAAGGTCATAAATGTTTTACAAAAAATATATATACAACTGCCTGTAGGCTCATGAGTCTCATCATCCCTATGAGTAAAAAACTGGGTATCAAATACCCTATACAAAATTGGGCTTCCAAACCCATACATATCAACTCGGCAGTCACGGTGCCCCTAGATATCCCCCCAAAGTCCCATGTCAATCAAAGGTGCCTCACCATTTGGGGGCCCTCTAGCTCTCGAAGCTAGCCAACCAGTCATAATTGACCCTGCCACCGCCACCCTGTGGATCTAAGTCTGCCACTCTATCGGTACTCCCACACATTGGTTAGGGACTTCATCATCCTATATGTGGGCCCATATTCCCTCTAGAACATGTACTTTTCCTCGAAGGAGCATTTTTCTCATGCCACATTCAGGTACGCATGCTCATTTTCAATTTTATCAACTAGTTGTTATATGATATTTATCATCAGATATTGTTCACGTCGGGTATTTGGTTTTTTTGGTGTAGGTACTTGTAAAGAAAGCTTACATCCCCTTTAGGTATATGTTCGACACTGGCATGTAATTAATCCCTCTGTAAACAATTACATATCCCAGTCACACCCTTTGACATTTGCCTTTAGGGTCCCTACATTCAACTCTACAGTATCTTTACCTCTACCACATTTTAGTATTGTCAACCGATAGCACTCTCCCCCACATGAGTTGTCCCATTCATAGTTCTCCTTGGCAAATTGACACTCATGTTGATTTCACCCCCTAGGATTGGAGGTCCCAATAGTGTTTTTCACTTCCGAGAAACAACCCCATACTTCTTCTTATCATATTGATAACCTTCCCAATGGACTCCCTTGGTCATATCATCCTACACTTGGTTCTATTGACTGCATCCCTGCAATTCCATTATCCCTCCATCTCATCCACCATCAATTTTCTCATCTACACAATGTCCTAAATCCATGTATCTAATATAGAAACCCACCCATGGGTCCCCCACCCTCCACCAGTTCTCTTTCACAAACTTGTTCTCTAACAGGCCAATCCATCTTTCACTGGGGCACCCATTTATGTATCTGTATACTCAACCCAAATTATTCTTTATTCCTTTGGTAATTGTATAAATCCCTTGTTTCCAGCATATACATAGTTTTTTTATTTGCCATCCTCGATGTCCTTATTTTACCTGGAAAAGCAACCCATGTCACCCTTGGTTGGGGCATCCACCCTTTTTCATATTGACATCATTAACAAACCCCGAGTATCCCAAATCCATGTACCCACGATCTCTCAATTTTCCCACTTTGTTAGCCTCCAGCACAGTTTAACCCCGCGTCTAGTCATCCCCCTCACACTAGATCTAGTTTTATGGTTGTTTCCAATCATCCCTCAACACCCCAACCAAGGGCACTCTTGAGTCCCATAGCATCTTGATTTCATCCATGTTACCCATCAATACATGGCATCATCTATTTCTCAGTGGATTTCAAGAATACATTTTCTTCTTGATGTTGTGTCTCCCTTCCTGTCGACCTCAGCATAGTTTCCATAAGGGCGGTAGTATCTTGACTCTCATTACCTTTTCAATGAGGAGTCTCAGACGGAACAGAGAGAGTTATCATTGCTTTATGATTTCGTTGACTCCCATAACAATTGACTTCAGAAAACTCTCATGTTTAGGTGGGTCTTACTATGCGACCATTGAAGCTTTCCATACTAGTCAAAGACCTCTGAATTTTATAGGCCATCAATGCCTACAAGTCATCGACACTTCTTATCATTGTCCATTACTCAATTTAGAGAAATTTCACCATTTAGGACTGTCATCTGTCGTTATCAACCACCCTCAAGGGAACTGCAACTATCTACATCATCATGCATCTTCAATTACAATCCCACATTTTGGTTTCATGACACGAGCATGGGGCATGCCTGCCTTGTTTGTATGCAAATTTTATTTTTTCTTCCTAGAGAAAGGTTTGGTTCCCACATTTTTCCCTCTCCCTCTGGTGGATCACTCTTGCAGTTCCTCTCTTCACTCTTCCTTACAATGGCACTCTCAAAAAAAGAAACATTGATGTATTTAGGCTATATGTATGCTCCTAACCTCACACATCAGAGGGCATTTGTTATCACCGAAAAATCGTCTGCAGCATTACAAACAATAGTTTAAGAAAGACATCAATGCCAGCAGCAATTAGTACACCTAAAACACCAAAATCCATCAAAAATGCATAAAAATATATACTTTGTTCAAAAATCAAAGTGTGTAAATTCACCAAAGGAAGAACATGCATTGTGCGTAGAATGTGCAAGCCAACAAAGCCCTAATCATGCATTATGCACAAAATTTTCAATATGCATGATTGTCTACGAGAAAATCTATGCACTTCTCATGAACAACGCATTTATGAATCTTGTCAACCTCTCAACCACTTTCAGTCTGACCCCCAACATGAGTTGACACTTAGATCTGAGCGAAATCTAGATTGGAGGTTGGTCAAGGGCTAAGAAGTGCGCTAAAATGCCCCTTGTTCACACTATGAACCAGCTGTATCTTTCCATGAATGGACACTATAAATATGTGCCATGGGTGTGCTAGAAAAATAATAACTTCGAGTTATTGTTATGCTACAAGAATTCTTCTTAGAGAATTATCTTTTCTCTTTGAATCATTCAAGCACTATAGCAAGGCCCATTCCACTCACCTCTTGAGAGGATTGGCATTGTATTTCTTCACCATTGTTATTTTCCATTGTATGAAGAGAAGAGCTCTCTATTAGGGAACTCAAGATCCCTCCCAAGGAGGAAGAGGGAATTCATAAGTCCATGCCTTTCTCTATGGTGCTAGCCTATCAATACATTAATCCATTGTTAGCTATATGATTGTCATTTTGTGTTTTCATGGTTCTAGTTCTTGCAAGCTTCTGTAGCATTTATTTCTCTTTGTTTTTATTTCTATTTCCTTATTTCATGCGTATTTGGTTATATAATCAACTCACAAACCTATGTATTGTTTAGCTGACTTAACTAGGAAAGTAAGTGTTGTGTTTTTGCTCACCCATGTGGCAAAACCAACACAACAAGAAGTATGTTTTTTTTTTACATTTATGTGAAATTTCATTTTTTTTCTAGTAGATAGAATGGGTATGGAGAATTGAGAGTGATGTGAGGGGGGGAGAGGGGCCAAATGAGCTTCCACCTTCATGTGGTTGGCCATGTTTAGTAGAAAAAAAATTATTCTCGAAACCAAGAGACGCTCATTCAAGTATTCCACTTTAGTATTTCTAGAGTCTTGTACATGTTGATATGTTTGTTTATTTATTTAATTATTATTCAGTCATATAACCTTTTATTATCTGACAATTTTTGTAGGTCTTTGCAATGGAAATGCAACTAAAAACTAGCCTATGTGTGATGTGGTTGTATAATATTATGCCTCATCCATCTCATGGATGCAGGTAGTTAGTACTCAGTTTTCCATTTTAGTTGGTATGTTCATGTTACACATCAAAATGTCACACTTGAGTTTCACACCCTAAGTGTCGTAAGTGTCGCAAAGTGACGTATAAACCTTGTTAAGTGTCGCATGCATTGTCACAAGTGTCTTATGCACCTTACCTAGTTTCTCATTCATTTTTCTAAGTGTCACAACCCCTTTACACCATGAAACACATTTTCCATGACCCCTAATTCATATTGGACGAAGAAACCCATCATTTCAAGGCCAAAAATACACCTTTTTCTTGGAAAATTGACCATTTTGTGGGAATTTATGAAGGGTGGTGAACCCATGGCCATGTTGTGGGAGTGCCAATTCATGGGTTGTGCCCCCCTTTCCATGTTAGAGGAGCGTTACTTTATAGGATTGCACCCTATGTGAAACTATGGGGGATCGCTAGTCTTGTTAGAGGAAATCAAGGGATCTCCCACTTTTTCCTAAGGGTCAGCTCTCTTGAGATAAGGTTTGTTGTGTTTGAATACTAGCCTATGGGATCTATCCTAGGGTATAATTCCAAATTAAGGAACCATATCCTCAAATATATCCTTAATTTACTCACGATGGTTGTGCCTCTCAAGACTATATATTGAAGGTATTTCCAAGGTGAAGGGGGAAACAATTCAGGTATCAAACCTTTGATTCTAGGAGAAGCATAAGAATTTTTATGTCAAGACTCATGCAAGGGTTGAATGAGGAGAAATTGGAGAAGTGATAGCATCTTCAATCATGTTTTGTAAATGTCTTCTTTGGCTTTCCAATTAATATCAACTTGGCCTATTCCCTTCAATTTCATGTTTTCTACATTTGCTTGTCTATTGTCGCTTCAATATTCATAGATAGATTTGATTTATATAATAATCTAGAGTGGGAGATAGTTTTTTTCCTTTTCTATCCATTGCAGATCTCAATTTTCACCAAGGAGCTTGGAGATCAAGTATAGGGGTTCGAAATAGCAAGGACAAACGTCAAAACAAGTCCATCGTATCCTTTCTCTCCTTCTCATTCTAATTGGTTAATATAAGTTTAAAGGGATGTTAGTGTCCACTTGTACTATTTCTTTCTTAGTGTATGGTTCTAGTGATCCAAGGGAAGTTTCATATATCCACAGGTGAAACATTCTGTAACAGAAAATGGCGACTCCACTGGGGATCGACTTTGACCAGTCTTCCCTTGGTTCATTTGGAATCCTTTGCTTCTCATTAGATATTGTTTGATTCTTATTTATGATCTATTTCCCCTTCCCTATTCCTCATTGAAGAGTTTACATAGCCATTGACTAAGTCTCTGCTGAGTTTGAGCATGTTAGAAGCCATTTTTTGAAATTTTCCATAAAGTGGCACTTCCCTGCAATTCACACTAGGGTCATTAGCCTGATTGGATCTCCCTTGCAGTGCATACAGGAGCACCATTAGTTGACTAGAGATCCCCAAGAGCCTCCTATGGGGTGCCATTATCTTTACTAGTGCTCTTTCTCCTTGAGAACAAGGATGTCAATATCCCTTTTCAGCATTTTTTTCCTCTTTCTACCTGCTTTTTCTCAGTCTTCTTTTGAGAGGTTTTTTTCCCCGTGACTCCTGATTGTATTTGACTTTGTTTGGATTGAGTATTTAATACTTATCACTCATTTTTATCTTTGTTGAACTTGAAAACCTCTTCTACGTTGCAGTATTGGTTCACCTTGATTTTCACTAGTTTGGTCTTCGTCTCGTGATCTTTTCAATTATTTGATTGATTGGAAGAGTCTGAAAAGGTTTGATTGGTCTTGAGTTTTTGTTCAATCTTCTTTAGAACATATTGTTCTTTCTAATGATTAAGACTCTCTTTTTTATCACAACCCATTCTTGAATACATGTTTCATGTTGCTCATCTTTAAGGATTGTTGAGTGATTTCCTCTTTCTCTTTTTCATTGTTTGGATTCTCGTTGGAGGCATTCTGACATTGTGCTTTCTTGTCAACTTTTTGAGTTCTTGATTGAGGGATTTATTTCATACTTAGTTTCTCTCAATTCTCATCGATTTTGAGTGCATTTCTTGTTTGATATTTTTACTTCATATTATGTTGTATCTGCATTGGATTCTTGCATTGAAAGTAAGGAAGTAGAAATAACTTGCATTTGATTTAGGTTCATTTCATTTATAATCAAATGAACAAAAATTGACTGCATTAAAATTTTTTGGTGGTACATGTTCGTAGTTTTCATTTGGTAAACTGCATTGGGTTTATGCATGGAAAAAGACTCTTCTCCTTTCCATAGATAGATTTCATAGAACAGAAAGCTTTGAATATCATTATGTTGCACTCTTTTGGAGTCGAAGTCATGAATATCATATGTTTCTCTTCCATACCCTTGAGTAAACAATAGCCTAAAAATCAAAGTGCTAATTAAAATATATCTAGAAACTTTTCTTTCTAGGGATCTGCAAACCTACATTAGCTTAAGTGTAGAAATTTGGAATAGGTGTTCAGAATAACTTTTTGAATCCATAAACAAACATAGAATATTGTGATAAGGAGAGAAAATCCATTTTTTGTATAAGCATAGTCGAGATACCCCTCTCACAAAGGGTTTAAACATGAGGTCATGTGCAGGAGAGAAATAGATATTACGCCTCTGAGGCTTAACCAATCATAGAGGAATGATCATATATTGGGGGTTCTTCCTAAGAATCAATTGTTTTCATTTGGTCTCAGAGCTTTGTGAATCTTAAATCCATTCAACATCCTATGGAGTTTGTTGACTCTCTTGTATTCAATCCTCTAGAATAATTTCAGACTTGATATATTTCCCATATGTTTGATTCTGACTGTTGATTGTACCCTCCTGGAGGTTGATTGCAAGTTGGTAACTTTAGTGGCCTTTATATTTAGGGTTCATACACAAGGTGATAGAGAAGGGGAGTCTTTGTTGTACCTGGGTTAAATGTTGGTCAAACTCACTCAGGATCCTTGGAGGGTAACCCAAGGATAGACCGTGAGGGAACTTGCGCCAAGGATTAAGTCCATTAAGTAGGTCACTATTGTAACTAATTCAACCACTTTATCTCAAGCCCTTTTTCATATTGATCCTATGATATTGGATTTCATCACCAACTAGCACGTTCACTATGAAAAGGTTTGTTTGTTTGGTTTGCTTCCTAGATATTTTAGCGTGTGTTGTTTGTTTTCCCTAGAAATCCCTTAGGTTTGAGTCTGTGTCTATGAAATCAGTTCCTGGAACTACCAATGAAGGAACCCATTTTCTTGGGATACCATTTGTTTCTCTTTCTATGGGACATGTTGGTCCTCCTTATATTGCTACTTTGACTCTTTCTGGACTCACTACTAGGTTACCAGCCTAGTTGTTTTCCACTCTAGTGAACGTAAATGATTCTAGTGCTTCATATGAAACTACTCCACCCCAGGACCATCAACCTCATGTTGATCCTCTTCCTTTTTCACCCATAGGGTCTTCTTTCCGTTCTTCCTCTTCGCCTAGTGAAAGCTCTGCAACTAGTAACCTGGTGGATAAGAAGAAGAAGAAAAGGAAGATTAAGAAGAAGAAAAATAAGCTAGGAAGAAAACTTCCAACCACTGTAGGACATGTTGGAAGCGATCAACCAAATACTATTGGTAGTTCCTGTAACTAGCAATGAAGGAACCCCTTTTCTTGGGATATCATTTGTTTATCCTTTTCTGGGACATGTTGGTCCTCCTTATATCGCTACTTTGACTCTTCCTAGACTCACTATTTGGTTACTGGTATGGTTTTTTTCCACTCCGGTGAAAGTAAATGCTCCTAGTGCTTTGTATGAAACTACTCCACCCCAGGACCATAAACCTCATGTTTATCCTCTTCCTTCTTCGCCCATAGGTTCTTCTTCATGTTCTTCCTCTTCACCTAGTGAAATCTCTGCAGCTAGTAACCAGGTGGATAAGAAGAAGAAAAATAAGCTAGGGAGAAAACTTCCAACCATTGTAGTACATGTTGGAAGCGATCAACCAGCTACTATTCATCATGATAAGAGTGTTGATAATGTCGACAAGTATACTAAGACACATTGCAAGCCCAAATTCCCTTGTAGGCTTTGTAAGGGTGACCACCTTCTTAAGGAGTGCTCTGGTATTCCCAAGGTTGTAGAAGTGTGATCTCAGGGTTCTCAACCTGGGTCATCAGTTGTTGTAGTTCATGTTGGTGAAAAACCATAAACTAGTGATAATAAACTTGGAAGTAAGGGTAAACTCAAATTTTCTTACTTGTTATGTAAGTAAATGCACCGCAGTTACCTCTTCCCCCATATGGATGAGGCTTCATATATGTTGGAAAACATTTATGATGTCTAACAACAACTTGCTTCTCCCAACCCACCATTGGTTGATGAACTGGTCAATCTGGTTGATCAGGTAATCCATCCAATTCCATCATCAATTAAGTCAGTCAATAAAGTGACCAATTCAATTTCACCTTCAATCGATCCCACTCTCCCCTTAGATAGTGAAGTTAAAGTGGTCGATCCAGTACCACCCTTGGTCGAACCCACTCCTCCTAGGAAGAGTGAGGATGTCGCTCAGGTCTTTGTTTTTATTACCAATTATTCTAGACTAGGGGGCACTACACATGTTCCAACGGAACCCCCTCCGAGTAATGAGGCCATTCTTTTCAATTGGGGTGCACTGTCGGAACCTCATATTCCTTCCTATATACATTTTCAAATAATTATTTAGGTTTATGGAAGGTACATTCCTCATACTATTGTCGATGAAGGTGCATCAGTTAGTATTTTATTTTCCATTGATTGGCAAGCTTTAGGCTCTCCTCAGCTTGCGTCGATGACTTAGAATATGTTGTCTTTTGACAAACACATTACTCAACATTTAGGGATCCTTACTCAGTTTCCTATTACTTTAGGAGGGAAAATTATCTATATTGATGTGATGGTAGCCCACAACCCCTTGGATTTTAATTTTGTCCTCAAAAGAGACTAGGTTAATGTTATGAAGGATCTTGTGTCCACTCTCTTTTGAGTGATGTGTTTCCCTCAAAATAGAAACATAATGACCATAGATCATATTTCATTCATTAGCCTTCATACGATGGTCAATCATCCAACTTCCTTAAATGGACCTTATATGCAAGAAACATCTTGTTGACGGGTGAAATTGACCGTCCGTCAATTAAGAGAGTGGAACCGGTCCGGGGTTGTCTAATAACCCAAGCCGTTTGGAATGGACCACCCTGACGAGTTTAACGGCTCCGTTGGTTGCCCTAAGGTCTCGTAAGGAAACCAAAGAGAAAATATTTGAGCTAAGAAATCCAAAGGAAACTAGAAACTAATAAAACAAAAACAAAGAACTAAACTAATAAAATAAACTAATAAAATAAACTAAACTGAAATAAACTAATAGAGGAAACTAGAAACTAATAAAGCAAACTAAACTAACAACACTAATCTATAAATTACTAACTACTTATATATACAATATACTAACTATGATTATAATAACTCAAATCAACTACCTAATTATCAATTTAATTACAGTTTATTCACAAATATACATTGCATACAATCTACAGATTTGAATAAAACCTGTGAAACTAATTTTCTTGCTGTCCCAAAACAGCGAAGATAACTCTTTTTTTATTTTAAGATTTATGAATAATAAAGTAAACTAACTGAAATTAAACAAATTAAAATTATATCTATATTAAACTACTTAACGAAAACATTAAACTACACTAATTAACCTGAAAACGCTCCAGGTCTGTCCTGTGTATGATTGCTTCTTAAGCTGATTGGAGGAAGAAATTCACACCATTTAGCCCTCAAGCTTCTCGTAAAGGATCAGCTATAATGCTTCCTGAAGTATGATACAGGACAAACAAGACATAAAAGAAATCATAACAGTTTTATGATTATAAATCTCCTGTAAAAGGGAAACCTATTGTGCAGCAAATTCATATATTATAATTCAATTCATGAAGAAGACAAAGCTATCATCCATAAACAGAATCTACAACTGTTATGTCTTTTAACTATTTGGAAGAGACAAGATATAGATAACAGAAATAAAATTATATCACTTGAATTTGATTTAGATAGCAAAGTAATACTAAACCATAAACACTATGATATACAAAACATGGAACAAAGTGTTGATATATTGAAAAGAAAAAGCTATGACAAGACACCAGTTCTGCTCCAGTTTGAATCAAAATTCTATATCCTGGTTCTCCCACCACTGAGGATGATTGATTATTACAAAACCATAGGTTTATATAGGTTTTCACAAGGTAAAACCTCCTTGTGAATAAATTCAAATAAGTTTATACAATCTGGGAATAATCCCAAAATCCCTTAAACTAAGTAACTAAAATGCAAATAAAATTCTTAAGATATCTTCCAACTGCTCCTCATATCCAAAGACAATTCGAATTTTCCTGTATTAGACACAAAGATCAAGTTAGAAGAGTGTTTTATTAAGAAAAATAATAAAAAATGACTTCTATAGACTCAGCTACAGAATCTTCTGATTCTGTAGTTGATCTAGAATAGAAAACAGTACCAGATATATAACAAAATCAAATCCAATCCAATCATCTTTTAACACTTAAATGATTCAATAAAAATAATCCTTTGAATCAAATCAAATTAAAAAGAACGCAATCAAAATAGGGTAGGGATACTCTGTTTTTCCAATCAACATAAGATCGAATGAAATCTTATCATAATTGTTTCATGAATGTAATCGATGGTAACCATATCGTATGAGATACAAAAAAATCATCACCGATTTGCATAAGATTCAACTCATTTAATCAATTGCCAATATAGAAAGCCTGTCACGATTTTATGCGTAATCATATCCATAGAATCCAGCCACAGAAATCATTGAGCTTTAAATAGTTCATAGGTATGTCTGAAAACAATGGTCGTAACTATCATTAACCAATTATAATTGTAACAACAGATTGATATCATTCAATTTAAAAGCAAGATATGAAAATAGCATCGGACGAAATCAAACTTCATATATATCAACCCAAAAGTCTTCGTGTTCGATCACTACACAGTCAACAGACAGAGGTGCGATAAAATCGATATAATTCATAACCTGGGCAATGATCAATGCGAATATTTACTGAGCTAATTATAGAGGTGAAATCGAAACTTTGAACAGGATCTAATTCGAGCAGTGATAAGAATCGAATAAGCAGCATCAGATTAGGTCATGAGATGTTGAAAGAGATTTTAACCAATTTATCAATTACATTCAGATAAAACATAACCAATTCCAATCGTAGCATTGGCTGTATCACAAAATTAGCCTATTTGAACAAGTTCGCTTATTATCAGGGCATTCAACTGTAGCTAAATTTGAACAATCATATCTACTTGACTATCCATCGAATCGAAAACAAATCCAACCGAATCTTAAACCATAACAAAATTATGTACAGCGGAGCATGCCTATGCAACAGAGCAAGAGAAATATGTACACAGAGTATAATATAAATGAGTGGAGATTATACCATCACAGTTGCTGAAACTATGTCAATTTTGAATTGACAATAGTGGTAGCAGATTCAACATTCTTGAACAGGATTGACCCAGCAGCTCGTTGCTTCTTATCATTGAGTTGGTCCTTTGCCTTCTGGCCAGTGAGCTTTGCCACTTGGCTTTCCAAATCGTGAATTCTGGACTGTAACGTAGGTACATCCAAGTAATATCTCTCTAACCATAGTCCACACTGATCACAAGGTGCAGTAGCATTTTGAACAGAAGGGGGTTTTGATGATTCCCCGAGGGTTTCAAGGGATGGTTTAATACCGGGAAAATCAGGGTTATCCCTCAGACAGGGAGGTAAGTTTTTGACGAAATCGTAAGGGGGTTTGTTACACAAGCCCTCAAAGTAAGGATACTCCTCGGCGAGAAAACGTTCCACTTCAGAATCCGAGTCTTCGCTAACCGCGATAGGATCTAATTTAACAGGGGGCTTGGCTTTATTTTCTTGCCATACGCGAAATTAGTCTTTCATTTTTCTTGCCTCGGGCATTAGTACCAGTCTTAGGTTTTGGCTTTCTTCTCATGGGTTTATCAGCTCGCTTAGTCACAACCATAGGTAAACTTGTAGGTGGGTCAGGTTCAGATTTAGGTAGTAAAATACTATGAGGCACAGGGGTAGGCTTGGTCTCGGCTACCACGGGTTTGTCAACCTATGGAGGGTCTGACTCTTCGAAATGATTACGGCTGAGGAAATCAGCCCAACAATCACCGTGCAACCTTAACTCGTAAACCACTATCAACTTAATCAAACCTAAATGAAAAGGGCTGGTGTCAGCTTGGCTAAGCTTGTATCTTTTAGCCATTTTGAATAAGCTTCGATGCAAATAATGGGGCATACTGAGCTCAAAACCCATAAACACCATTAATAAACGCAGATGAAACAGGAAGACGAAACCATACCTGCCTTCACACGTAACGAATTTCTTGATAATCATCAAGAGATCATACCAGCGGGGTTTCAACATCTTCGCAGGCAAACCTCGGTCACATGAACTCACTGTCCGAGACTGAAATAACAATGTCCACGGGACATCGTCAACCTTGCAGTTTTTAGACCATTTTTGTCCCGTAACAGGCAAGATAGTCACCGAGCTGAGGAATTGTTCAGTGATTTCAAGCTGGACATCTCCAACTTTGGCTCGGCAACCATCAAACGACAACGCAAATTGTCGAGCCACAGTGATATTGTAACCATCAAATTTCCTTATAAAAGTAAGCCACCCGAGCTCTTTCAATTCGTTAAATGCACCCTGAAACATCTGCAAGGCCTGGCACCCATTGGGCTCTGCCCTTACGACAGGAGCCATGGCATTGGTACATGGTAGGGTTTGAGCTAAACAAACAAAGCATAGGGTCAACAACGATAGGGTTTGATAGTTTCATCGCTCGACGAGACCGGAATTAACTGCATGCGTGCGAAGGTGGTGGGATTACCACCGCCATGCATAGTGTTAATGACCATGTACAGCGTTGTTACAGTCATAATCACTCACCATATCAACGTGTCATTCATCCGAGTCAGAACCAACACTGTATGTGATAATCACGCTCCAAGTGTTTAAGTTTAATCAACATGAAATCCAATGATCAGTCGTGTCAATTCAAACGTTTCAAACTGATGTTAATGCATTCGTGCCAATGCATAGTTCGAAACCATTGCTCGCTCCATGTGATTATCAAACTCACAAAACAATATATCAAGGGTTCAAACCATACAATTGAAAATCCAAAAGATTGATCAAAGCGCTTTGCAAGACTCAAACTATTGCCACTTATATGAAGCCAAACTTATGATATTGCCAATGTGTTTTTAGCATAATCAAGGTATAAAAACATTACAACCAATGGCCATATGAAAATGATAAGTCAAGAGTTTAAAACAATAAGAATCATGTCATATGTAAAAATCAAAATCAATTAAAATCTTTATGACATCAAAACATAACTCATAACTTAATATTTATCAAAGAAATCAAGTTGCACAATTAAAGTGAATGGATATAGTTTGAAGAAACTTTTTGCAACAGTGTGATAAACCAATGGTCAAGAGTTTTTCAGTTAAATAAAAAAAAAAATGACGACAGTTAGATCAACGAAAGAGGTGTTTTCACACTTTCAGTTGTGAAAACTGTAGCGAAACCAAAATGTAATCATCGCAAAAATGAAACAAATGTCTAGGAGAACCATGCGACGATGACTTTTCGTTTAGAAGACAAGGGGTGTAGGCAGCTTTTTAGGGCAAAATAAGAAAATGTAATTGGCTGCCAACACATCTGCCCTGCCTCGGGTCAATTATGTGGCAACAAGTCCCATGTATTCAACTTCAAATGAGAAGGAATATCTCCTTTATTCTAATTTCGATCTGGTAGTTGACATGGTGATATATTCTATAGGTCTATTAGAGCCTGATATCCCTACCCCTATCACAGCCCTCGACATGTATTCCTTCCAGAGTGTGATTCTTCCATCTAGTGAAGATCTCTTTGAATCCATGATTGAGGCTTTTCCCTTGACATGTATTCCTTCCACAGCATTTTCCTCTTAGAAGTCATGATCAAGTAGAGGTCTGTCGCATACCCACTACCTAAATCGGATTTTTTTGGTCTTCTACCAGACCAGAACCCCTAATTATCCATGGAGGCCCAGCATAAGATGGCTCTTTCTCTCTCCTTATCTGTTCCCATGTGATTACGGGTCATGTTCATGGTTCAATTTGAACGCAGTACCTATTTATATCGCCTCGGCGCTACAGTAATGTCTAAACGTTCGATTCTGCAACCGCTGAACCCCGACAGGGCTAGCGACTGACCAATGGGGATGAATCCCTACTGGGTTAGCAATGGCCAATAGGAACAAATATCCATAGGGTAGAGAACCGCCAGTGAGAACATGCCCCGTTGCGCAGTTAAGTGGAATACAGGTGGCGAAAAGGGATATGCGACACGGTGGTCGACATGACAGGAGGGGCCCCACTTCATACGCCACACTATTCCGGACCACCCCCCCCATTAAAGACATAATGGCAATGGGGGTCCGGAATCCATTTGAGCATCGTTGATCATGATGAGTTAATCTCGATTGTTCGAGAGTTGTGTATCCAATTTCGGACCCCCCCCCACCCATTAAAGGCAGTATGGCAAGGGGGCTCCAGAATGAATCCTTAGTTGTAGATCTGAGTGAGTGGACTCTGGCCATCTAGATCTATTCGCTACTTACCTTTATGCGCATTCGCACCCCAGCGTAAAGTTGGCATCTCTACCTCACATCGGACGGTCATCCCAAACCCAGGATCCTCCGAGAGGATCTTGACCATTCGTCAGAGCCTGACCACATGCTAACATCTCAAGGTTTATAAGTCTGGACTTCGAGGTTTGAGAGCATGGGGTAACATGTCCCTTCGGTATCCTGAATGCCGAAATGCCGAAGAGTTGAACGAACCTCAATCGGAGATTAGCCCCTTGGGTTAAGCATTGGTCGATATGACCTCTTCCCATATGACCACAACCTCTCTTCCGTCAGAACTTATCAAGGCGAGAGCCCGACCTATTGTCAACAGGACTCTCGAATCCCTGATTCTTGATTTCCCGAAATGAGTAATCTCTCGACACATCACCTCCTTGAATCGGACGGCCCACAACTGCTCTGGGGTTTCCACCTTGGAGAGTCTTGATCCCTTGTTGCCAGGCTCTCGATCCCGCGATTCCCGATTTCCTGTAATGGGAGATCTTACGACACGTGTCCTACGTTAATTGGACGGCTCAGATCTATCCCGAGGTTTTCATCATGGAAAATCCTGATTCACGGGGGTTTTTAACCCTCAGGTAACTCCGAATAGATCCAATAGTTGTCGGGTTTTCCCAACCGAGATCTTACGGCCCAGATCAGTTCCTACCCATGCATTCTTCCATGACTCCTTGGACGTGGAAAAGATCCATGGTCTAGATAATCTCATGGACCTTGGAGATCTACAATCCCCAAATTCCTCACTTCCCATGCAGACATAGAAAACAAAGGGGTAAGGCATTTTAACGCCCTACTCTCTCCTACTAATCTAACGGTCGTGGGTGACTGCAGATTCCCCAATGAAATCTTGTTCTTCGATTAATACCTATAAGGTTAAGGTACTTAACCTTCCAGTTCCTTCCTCTGATCCGACGGTCGTGAGTGACCACAGATCTCCCAACGGGATCTCATCTGTCAATCCGTTACTTCATCCTTATGCTGTCATCTCGGTTTTCAAGATGATCGTTCCTCCTTATGCAGGGTTACTAAGGCCTTACGCCTTCCTAGTTCTTGATGGGCTTTTCAAGGAAGGTATTTCTATGGGGAGGTTTACTCAGGGTATTACCTGAGGTATATAAGGATGTCGTCCTCCCGAGAACCAGACGTGAAGTATGAATTTGATTAATACACACACAAATAACGAATTCATGAGGACATAAAACATACGTAGTACTTCTAGATAACTATACAACTACTAGTACTAATCAAAACACCATACAGTAATTCTTATAATGAAATCATTCACAGTTTCACAGCTTATGAGCATAATTAT
>CBVK0101271724.1:0-12999 GCA_900067695.1 Picea abies | reverse complement strand
CGCCAAAAGTCATGTGGGCCCCATTTGGGTAAGTGAGTACATCAACTTCCTGGGGTCGTAACTTTTGCATACGATATCCGTTTTAGGCATGTGATAGCTCGTTGGAAAGGTATTGTCGAGGAGATTAATTTTGGGGGCCCAATCATGCCTTTGGCTATCATTGAGAACCTCAATCTCGAAAAACCTTCATTTGGACCCTCAAAATGGCTCTGGAAGTTAAAACCTGCTAAAAATAGTAAATTGCTATAATGGCCAGAAAACTATTTTGAGCCATTTGGAAAAGGTGGGTGGCCACCAATATCCACCTGGATCATCACCTAATGGAGGCACGCACCTTAGACAAAGGTCAGCCCAAGAGTTATGTGGACAAGTTGTGAAGTGTTGGGTCGCTCCAAGGAAAAGAGACATTTCGGTTAGGAGAGCTAGGCGCCTACATAGCCAAGGGAGAGACCAAACAAAAATCATCCAAGAAGTCATGAAGTGACAAGTTCTAAACCAACAAAGGGGGGCGGATGAACTAAGGCAAGGGTTGTAGGTGCTGCAAAGATGAAGCATGAAGGGGAGGTGACTCGCTTTAGTTTCTTACTATGGTAATGAAGGAAGGGCGTTGGATGACTCAACGAAGAGGGTCTTTGTGTTTTGCACAGGCTATTCATGTAAACTGAGTGAAATATCCCTTGTAATATTTATTTGTGTGGCACGAGATGAAAGCTCGGCACACTATTGCTCTTGTAATAAAACTTGGGTTTTAGGTCGGTTTGGTCACCCATTCATATTTGTGTCTCTTTATTGTGGTTTCATGTTATTGGTATCATTTTGGCTAAGTATAAGAACTTTGTAATCGGTTAAGTAGAGAACACAAGTAATTGAACAAGTGAACTCAGGACATAGTATGGGTGCGCCTTGACTAAGGTGTAGTCTGGAAGGAGTAGGTTTTGGTTTGGTTATGTCGTCGAAATGAAATGTCGTGGTGTTGCATGACCCTCACTCAGGTGTCGGGAGAAACATTGGGTGGAATGTAGGGTCATGACAAACATGCTCCTATGAGTGTCTACAGTGCACTGTAACAACTCAAATACCCACTAAAACACAATCGCGTGAATCCTACAATAATTCCAACCACCTAGTTATTTTCCCCATCAGTTTGCACAACCCAAGGGATGATATTTCCTTCTCTACATCACAATCTCTCAAACACTCGTCATTTCGTCTAGGGCTCCAACACAAACCGACTAGGAATCTCTCTACTGGGAGCTCCAAAAAATCCAACTGCAACAAGAGTGTTCACAGAACATTTACAAATGTTATTGGGTAATTTTCTCAATAGGAATCACTCAAGCATACTAGCCTCATTCTCAGAACAATCATTGGCTTCATCAACCTGTCTTCAATACCCACTATGGTTGGCCACTCATTCCCAATTCTCGGTTCTATTTTTCCTCACTTCTTGCTAATTGTAAAAAATTGGTCTCTCTTCCTACTCAAAAATCATCTTCGCCCATGTTTGCTTGACTCTTAATCTTCCCCTAAGGATGATTACATTCAACCCATGTTGTCATAACTGAATGGGTTGACTTCCTCATCCAACCTCTTACATGAATTCAATGATTTGAGTGATGAATAAATTAGGATAAATGGCTAAATGACCAACTGATTAATGAAGATGGCTTGAGACTCCATGCATGTGGAAATCCCTCAAAACCCCCATTAAGCCCCCCCACTCTTGTGGAATCATAGCCTCCCATTACTTTAGTCCTTAATCATCTACAATCTACCATGTAGTCCTTTTATTATTTTTCAATGTACAATGTTTAAATATTACATTGTTTGGCTCACGACCATTCATAATACTTACAAATATGCAATGTTACATTGAGGATCAAAGTTAGGGTGTAAAATTTTCTCACCACAAGTAGTAGATAATAACAGTGGGAATATGGTCTCTCTCTCTCTCTCTCTCTCTCTCTCTCTCTATATATATATATATATATATATATATATGAAAAAATATTACTATATCAATGTTTAGAATAATGGAATTTCCATGTTAAAATTGTCAATTTAATTTGATAATTGTTTTTTATTGTAGTGTCAATTTAATTTGATAATTGTTTTTTATTGCACGCTACATCGATATATAGGCATTATTTTCCAAAAATAGGGTTGGACATGTTTGCATTGTTCCAACATTGATTTAACATTGCAACTGGATGGGGAGTTAGTTGGGGGAGGGGTGATTTCAAGAATTCCCCCCTCTGCCATGCGCCCACCTCCCCCCAAAATAAAACCCCTCCCTCTTCCCCCATCGAGATATATATGTGTGTGTGTGTGTGTTTTTGTTTAGTTTTTCTTATAAAAAAAATTTCTTTTTTAAATGGAGGTTAGAGAATAGTGAAAGGATTTTTTATTTTTTAACTATTTTTTTAACTTAACTTTAAAAAATCATAATTCTACCTTGTTTTAAGGTTTTTTCAGTATATTTTTTCCTTCCCCCTATATTTTTTTCGTTTTCATTTTTTTATAGTCTTTAATGATTTTTTATAAATAAAAAAATCATATTTTCTAGTTTTAAGGTAATTCTAGTAGCACCACTCTTTGATTCAAGGGATGATTTTAAGGTTTTGGTTGCAACAGTATCAATTGTTATTGCATAATTTCGAAAAAGTTGTAATTTTTACCCTCGAAAAAAAAGTGGGGTGATTCTAAGAGCACTAATTTTCAATTTGGAGATTGATTTTGAAGTTCTTGTTCCAATAGTACCAATTGTTAAGAACATGATTTCAAAAAAGTCATAGTTTTAACCCTGAAAAAAGGGGGTGATTATGGGAGCACCACTTTTCGATTGAGAGATCGATTTTTAAATTTTTGGTTACAATAATATTGGTTGTTAAGACCATGTATTCAAACAAGTTGAAATTTTAGTCCCCCCAAAAAAGGTTTCTCTAAAAAACCACGATTCAGGGGTAAAAGCAGTTATTAATGTGACCTCTAAAAAATGAGAACTCTAAAGGGTTCTCATCAAGTTGTTAACAATATATGTAACAGTGCCCGAGGGGTGTAAAACAATTGGCAAGTGCCATGTAAATGGAAGGAAATATGTAAAAAGAGGTCTCAAGGTCAATTCTCACCCCGATTTACCCGGAGGGCGTGCTTGCGGGTTGTGTGTTCCTCCCTAGGGGTTATAAGGCAGCCAATAGGATTCGACCCCATGTCACGCGAGTACGATGCTATCATTATTACCGATTCCCCTAGTTACAAAAAAAACAATATATGTAACAGAATACATGGAGATGTCAAGCCAAATGCACTCAAGAATCAATAGAGTCTGCAAAGAACCTAGTGTCTTGATCATTTCAACCTTGTGTCATTGACATGTGTCACATTCTGCTACAAAAGTACGAATGTCGTTATTTATGCCTTCCCAAAAAGCATTGAACCCAAATATTTTCTTAAAGCTAAAGTAATTCACGATGGGAGAATAATGTAACACTATTGACACCATGAGCTTCAAGGCAAAACCCCACACTAAAAAGATACGTACTTTATACATAAAAGTGGCATTATTCCATGTGTAGCTTGTAGTTGAAGTCGAATTTGACTATAAGCTTTGGAGAAGCTAACAAACCTTGGCATCAACAAGCCATTCCTATCATACCTTTGTGATCGAATATGGCACTAAAAAGGACAAGGCAAACAAGGATCTCTCATCCTCATATTTTTTAGATAAGGCATTCACAACCACATTCTCCTTACCCTTTTTGTAGGCAATCTCATAGTCACAGTGAAACATATTTGTGGCCCACCTTTACTACTTTAAGGAGGAAAATGTTTGCTCGAAGAAGTACTTCAAACTAAATGGTCAATCTTGATATGAAATCATTGCCTAATAAAGTAAGGACCCCAAGACTTGAAAGCATGAAGGATGGCCATCATTTCTTTTTCATATCGACACTTACCTCGATTTTTTGTCCCATGATTGCTTACTCGTGAACAAAAGTGGGTGTCCTCCTTACACATAGGCACCACCCCAATACCTTTTCATGAAGTATCACATTCCAGATGAAGGGTCTATTAAAGTCCAACATGGATAAGAATAGAGTGATACATACAAAAACCTTCAACCCCTACGATACATGCTCTACTGTGTTGTTCCATATGAAGGCATTTTCTTTGGCAAAGTCATTAATTGGGCCGCTATACAACCATAGTTCTACACGAATTTTTTTATAGTAGCCCATGAGGCCAAGGAAACCTCACAACCCTTTAAGGGTCTTGGGGCATGGCCATGCAGCCCTGATTTGTTTTAATCAACTCACAATCCATCGTGTCTAATAATGTAACCCAAGTATTCCACTTTAGAAGCACTAAAAGCACATTCAGATCATTTTACAAAAAGTAGATGATCCTTTAAGAGTTGCAATGCCTTATCAACATGTGCAATATGTACCTCCTAGGTTTTATTGTAGATCAATATGTCATAAAAAAATATGAGCACAGATTTGTGCAACAAGGACCAAATGAGATTGTTCATGAGGCTATGGAAAGTGGAGGGAGCATTGCAAAGGCCAAAAGGCACTACTAGAAACTCATAATGGTCCTTAAGTGTCCAAAAGGTGGTTATAAGAATCTCAATGTCCTTCATTGAAATTTGGTGATAGTCAAATCACATATGTAATTTAGAGAAGAATTGAGATCCCAGAGCTCATCTAAGAGGTTGTCTATAATGGCCACTGGGTATATATATGGAATTTTTCTCGATTTCACTCCTATTGCCTAAAATCCCTCCATAATCTTTTCAATTTCAATTTTCTCTACAAAAGTATAACTATAGGGGTGCACATTCATGGTCTGACGACAAGAATTAGTGGGAATATATGATCGTGTAGGCCATGTGGTATAAACAAGCCCTTGGGTTATTCAAAGGAAGTGTTGATGTTTGTCCATAATCAACTACAAGTTGGGATAAACTAAAGGAGTGGGTCCATCCAAAACTTGGATAGCGGTGAATTGTGAAATATATCCATAACAACAATTTTTCTTTAGGAGATTTTCCATGCGTAAAGAGTTCATGATGTCTGAGGACCCTCCTATGAGACCTTTTAGTGTATAATGTTAGGACTCCTTTTGGAAGCTCATATATGATTTTTTGAAAACCATGGTTATGGGACCCAAGGTATAGAACCATTCAATTGTCAAAAATGACATCACACCCTCCCATTTCAATGGAAAACATTGGGGATTTCAAAAAGTAGTCACCCATATTCAGTGTCACATCCTCACACTTTCCAACACATTTCATGGTGCCACCATTAGCAATCACGATGTGAAAAATGTTGATTAGTTGGATAGAAGAGTACATTTGTTATGCATATGGGCATGTGGTGTGATGAGAAAGCAAGAGGATTTTTCCCATGCCCATTAGGTTCAAATCTCGTTGAGGCTTGTTCCAATAGGAAACCATTAGGAAACACATGTGAGGTTCACATAAGGGGCATAGTTCCTCTATTTATTTAGGGTTAGAAAGGTACCAACAGTTTGACTCTTTATCTAAGTGTTGGATGGTGGCATCAAGTGTTCTAAACATCAGACCAAGAGATTAGCTCAACTAGTTGTCACCGATGTTGTTGTGCATTTGGCTAATTTCTTGCCAAACAGTGCTTTATTCAAATATCACTAAGTGAGGTGCACTAGTTTACATCAATGAGTTTACTAAGGGTGCCATCTACAAATGTGGGGAAGTGTCCCTTGGGACCTTGCTAAGTTTCCTTGAAATACAAGGTTCATTTCCTTTGCCACCCTATAATGAATGAAATTATGAACAATGTCATTGTTGACTAAGATTATCACCTTTTGGTATAGGGGTCACAATCATGTCCATCTACTCGACACGCTTGTAGGTGTCCTTCTGTCGAGACGAAACGATGGTCGATGATTATGAAACCCATGGTTGAAGGTTGTGAGAGTGTTAAAATCTGATGATCAACATGGATTATTACGATAAAAAAATTACTAAATTTGCTTCAAGCGTTTGTAGGGTTGGAATTTGAGGGTTAACAAAAATTTTGGATTTTTTTTTATAATTAATAATTATATTCAAGTAACTTTGGTGTATTTCACTAATTATGTTTGGTTTCTATTGATTGAATTCTAAAAACCATCTAATTGTGAAGTTCGGAGTTCATTTCTCTTTTGTTGCTCAAATCTAGTTATATAGAGATTTAAAGTTTTGATTTCAAATTTTTAATGATTTGGGTTGATTTACAAAAAAAGTAAAATTGTGAAGTTCATTTCTCTTTCGTTTTAGTTGTTCAAATTTAGAATTTTGATTTCAAATTTTGAATTAACTAAATTGAAAACTAGGTAAAAAAAATTGGAATATCTTTCGATGTAGGTAGAATTGAAAGTCTCAAATGGTCTACACTAAGATCAATGAATTACAAACTACACCATCATTTCTTTTTCATATCGACACTTGCCTCAATTTTTTGTCACACAATTGCTTACTAGTGAACAAAAGTGGGTGTCCTCCTTACACATAGGCACCACCCCAATACCTTTGCATGAAACATCACATTCTAGATGAAGGGTCTATTAAAGTCCAACATGGATAAGACTCGAGTGATACATACAGAAACCTTCAACCCCTGCGATGCATGCTCTATGGTGTTGTTCCATATGAAGGCATTTTCTTTGGAAAAGTCATTAATTGGGCCGCTATACAACCATAGTTCTACACGAATTTTTTTATAGTAGCCCACGAGGCCAAGGAAACCTCACAACCCTTTGAGGGTCTTGGGGCATGGCCAACCTTGCATTGCAGCCTTGATTTTTTTTAATCAACTCACAATACATCATGTGTAATAATGTAACCCAAGTATTCCACTTTAGAAGCACTAAAAGCGCATTCGGATCATTTTACAAAAAGTAGATGATCCTTTTGTTGATGAATGCAGCTATAGGAGACATCCTCCAGCTTAGAAACCTGTGAGATGTGGAATATAGCAGCTATGTGAAGTCTTACTCTCAGCTTAGAAACCTGAGAGAAAGCCCCTAATAAAGGGTTTGTGGTTCCAGCCTGGGACAAGGGCTAGAAATGTATATGGCCTCCTCCATGACGTGAGAGAGAAGAACTCCAGATGATCATCCGGTGGAAAAGCAATCTGTTGAGTTAGGACGTGCATGTGGCTGAGCACATGGTGAACGTGGGAAATTCCAAAAAAAGTGTAGGGCACAGCATCATGAGAATAAGAACAAAGATGATGTGATGGCCTCCTCTGAACAACAACAGAGTTGATGTGAAGACTCCAGATGATCCTCATGTTGATGGAAGTAGGAAAGCATATCTGTAGAGCATACATGCCTATGGACGAGCATAAGTGCACGTGTGAGGACCTAGCTCATTTGTGTAATGCAGTGACTCGGGTCTATGGCATCCCTATGGAAGTGGCCCCTAGTGGATGAGCACAAGTGGGTGTATCAGATTCTTTGCTATATATTGTTCAAGAGTCAGACCTACCTTTAACCCTAATTATTATGTAAAGGGTACAAGTTGGCCCTATGTTAATATGATTAATATAAAAAAGATAATTAATAATGAAAATTTTAATTATAATAATAAAGTGTATTTGACTTAGAGAGGTCGACCTTGTTGTGCCAATAAGACGCCCTTGCTAAATCAGTCAAAGTCTAATATAAGTAGGAGATGATTCACCATTGTAGAATCATATCCTCCTCACATGTTTTGGAAATTTCAGCAAGTACTTCTCTTTGTCAAAGGTGTGCACCTCTCTTGGGTGCTAGGGTTTCTAGGGCTTAAGCACCCTCTTGTGTGCTAAGCCATCTTGGTGGTGAAAAGTCTTTCTCTTGAAGAATATAGAAAATGATTTGGTTGGGTTTTTCTCCCTTGTTTGAGAAGGGTTTCCCATGATATATCTTGTGTACTTGTGCATGGTGTTTCTTCTTATGATCTTGGTTGTTGCAACATTCTTGTTTATGGTTAAAACACGATGAAATTAAATGAACTACATGCTTAACTTAGCTTATGAAAACTTAACATGGTATCAGAGCATAGGTCTTGAAGATCTCATTGCACAAGCCTTCTCCAGAACAACTACTCTCTCATTTACAGAAATCGTACGACCCTCCTAGGGTTTCCAGAAAATCCATACGACCTCCTTTTTCAAAGAAGTCTCACCACTATAACTTGGACGCTTGGGATGAAAAGGACTTAGAGAGGTACGGCATCCTTCAGCGTACCTCCAGCAAGTCTCGAAACTAAATTCCGGGCATTTTCAAAATTTTGACCCTAAGAGCTTCTAGGGTTTCGTCAAAATTCTGTAGAAAATTCTGAATCTTATTTCTGAGAATTTCTTAAAGAAGCTATCATACTTATAGGCTTATTGTTGGTAGTCATAAGCCCAACAAAACCTAAAAGCGCTAGCCTAGCCTAGCCTAGCCTAGCTGTCAGGTTTTTCTGGCCTAGTTGACAAGGGTTTATGAAGATGAGCAATTTCATGATGGGAAGCAAGTTCAACACCAAACTCCAATGCAATGAAGACATCAACATCTCAACACTCTCAGGTATGGTTCCTCTCAATGAAAACACTTGGCTAATTGATAGTGGTGCTTCCAAGCACATGACCGGTATTAAAAATCATTTAACACACTTCATTGAGAAAGAGACACATCTACATGTGGTCCTTGGAGATGATGCTAGATATAACGTGAGAGGGGTTGGAACCTCCACCTTCCAACTAGATTCAGATATGCAGCTCAAATTAGAAGAGGTCTTATATGTACCAAGAATGAAGAGAAACCTTGTCTCTATTTCGGCTCTTGAAGACAAAGGTTACAAACTCACTTTCGCAGAAGGGAGAGTCCTTGCATGGCACAAAGAATCTCATATCAGCTCTTCCAAAGTAATCGGCGTCAGAGACAACAACCTATACAAGTTGACCATCAAACCAGTTCAAGCCTTACTACAAGACACCATCAACCTAAGTGGGCTATGGCATAGAAGGCTTGCTCACATTCATTATAGAGCTCTTCCATCTCTAAGGAAAATGGTAACAGGTCTACCAGAGATCCAGATCCATCATGAAGGCGTTTGCAAAGGGTGTGCCCTTGGTAAAAATGTTAAAGGATCCTTTCCCAGTAGTGACAACAGATCCAAGGAAATCTTGGACTTGATCCATTCAGATGTATGTGGGCCAATGATCATTGCATCCCTAAATGGGTACTTGTACTATGTACTATTCATAGATGATCACTCCACGAAAACCTGGATCTATTTTCTGAAGAACAAGGATGGAGTCCTTGCCAAATTCCAAGAATTCAAAGCTCAGGTTGAAAACTTGACCGGAAGAAAAAACAAAGTATTGAGATCAGACAATGGAAGAGAATACACCTCAAAAGAATTCATCAATTTTTGTATTGAAGCAGGGATCAAGAGGGAGCTCACAGTGTCGTACAACCCTCAACAAAATGGGGTTGTTGAAAGGAAGAACAGAACCATCATTGAAGCAACTAAAGCAATGATACATGATCAGAGTCTACCAATGACTCTATGGGCAAAAGCATGTATGACTATAGTATATGTTCAAAACCATAGCCCTCATCAAATCCTGAAAAACATTACTCCAGAAGAAGCATTCACTAAAGTGAAACCTGAAATCAGACACTTCAGAATATTTGGATGTCTAGTGTATTGTCATGTACCTAAAGAAAAGAGATCCAAACTAGAACCTTCAGAAAGGAAAGGTACTTTTGTAGGATACAGTGAATCCTCAAAAGCATATCGAATCTACATCCCAGGACAAAGACAAATTGAAGTAAGCAGAGACATTGCCTTTGAAGAAGAAGTAGCCTTCCAAAAATCCAGAAAAGCTCATATGAAAATAGATGGTGAAACAATACCTTCTCCTCATTCAGAAATTCAGAGGGAGACAGACAGTGTTCCAAATGAGCCTACAACACAAATTGATCCAGCCCCTCCAGCAGATTCGGTTTCCCCGAGTAATGTACCTAGAGACATCACTATTGGACACAAAAGACCCGCTTGGGCACACCAAACATTAGAAGAAGCAGAAAGACATAAAGCTCCACAAGGAGCAATTAGAGAAAGCAAAAAACCTAAGAGATTCTCTAGCTACCTTTCAGTTATGACTCACATTATTGATTCAAAACAAACTTGTCATGGAGAAGCCTCAGGTGAACAAGTATGGCAAGATGCCATGACTGAAGAATATCAATCTATACTAAAGAATGATGTATGGGATGTTGTCCCAAGGCCAGAAGGGAAGTTCGTAGTAACTTCCAAATGGATTTACAAAATCAAACATGTTGTTGATGGAAGCATTGAAAAATATAAAGCAAGATTTGTGGCCAGAGGGTTCTCACAAATAGAGGGAGTCGACTATGATGAGACTTTCACACCAGTAGCCAGATATACCTCCATTCGATCCATCATTGCTCTAGCTGCTTCCATGGGCTGGAATCTACATCAGATGGATGTAAAGACAACTTTTCTCAATGGCAAAATTGAGGAAGAAGTCTACATTGAACAGCCAAAAGGTTTCGTTATACACAATGAAAAATCTCATGTTTGCAGATTGAAGAAAGCCCTATACAGCTTAAAACAAGCCCCACATGCTTGGTACGAGAAAATGGATGGTTTCTTGATAAGTTTGGGTTTTAATAAAAGCTCAGTCGACCCAAACTTATATTATAGCATTAATGGAAACGAATGTTTGATTTTAGTCCTATATGTGAATGATCTTTTAATCATCGGCTCAGAAAGACCCATCGCTGAATGCAAGCAGGCATTAACTGCCAAATTTGAAATGAAGGATTTGGGCCAAATGCATTACTTCTTAGGACTAGAGTATGGCAGAGATCAGACGAGATTTTCCTAAGCCAAGGAAAATATACTTTGGAGATTCTGAAAAGATTCCAAATGACAGACTGTAAATCCATACCAACCCCAATGGTAATGGATCTAAAGAAGTTGAGTGATACTGATTCCGGAGACGTAGATCCACATTTATATCGACAGTTTATTGGATCCTTGATGTATCTGGTTAACACCAGACCAGACATTTGTTATGGAGTAAATGTGATTAGCCAGTTTATGAGCCAACCAAAACAGACACATTGGATAGCTGCCAAACACGTATTAAGATACTTACATGGCATTATTGGCCATGGCCTAAAATATGCAACAAATGTGGATCTAAGACTGGAAAGGTATGCTGATGCAGATTGGGTAGGAAGTGCAATAGACAGAAAGAGCACCTCAAGAAGCTGCTTCACCCTAGGATCAAACATGGTTTCCTGGTGCAGCAGAAAACAAAGCTCTATGGCTTTTGAGTACAGCAGAGGCGGAATACATTGCACTAAGTGTGGCAGTTTGTGAAGCTATTTGGCTTCGCAAACTCTTGACAGATTTGTTTGAAAACAAGAAGGATCCTACCATCATTCATTGTAACAACCAGAGTTGTATGAAGCTCTCAGAGAATCCAGTATTTCATGACAAATCAAAACATATTCAAATCAAGTACCACTATATGAGAGATATGGTACAGAGGAAGACATTACATGTTCAGTATCTTTCCACCCATGAACAAATTGTTGATATCTTCACTAAACCACTTGCCAAGACAAAGTTCATGTATTTTCGTGAGAAGCTTGGCCTGACGAAGAATGCCTCCCTAGTTGAGAGAGAGTGTTGATGAATGCAGCTATAGGAGACATCCTCCAGCTTACAAACCTATGAGATGTGGAATATAGCAACTATGTGAAGTCTTACTCTCAACTTACAAACCTGAGAGAAAGCCCCTAATAAAGGGTTTGTGGTTCCAGCCTGGGACAGGGGCTAGGAATGTATATGGCCTCCTCCATGACGTGAGAGAGAAGAACTTCAGATGATCATCCGATGGAAAAGCGATCTGTTGAGTTAGGACGTGCCTATGGCTAAGCACATGGTGAACGTGGAAAATTCCAAAAAAAACGTTGGGCACATCATCATAAGAATAAGAACAAAGATGATGTGATGGCCTCCTCTGAACAGCAGCAAAGTTGATGTGAAGACTCGAGATGATCCCCCTGTTGGTAGCAGTAGGAAAGCAAATCTGTAGAGCAGACGTGCCTCTGGACGAGCATAAGTGCACGTGTGAGGACCTAGCTCATCTGTGTAATGCAGTGACTCAAGTCTATGCCATCCCTATGGATGTGGCCCCTAGTGGATGAGCACTAGTGGGTGTATCAGATCCTTTGCTATATATTGTTCAAGATTCAGACCTAACTGTAACCCTAGTTATTATGTAAAGGGTACAAGTCGGCCCTATGTTAATATGATTAATATAAAGAAGATAATTAATAATGAAAATATTAATTATAATAATAAAGTGTATTTGACTTAGAGAGGTCAGCCATGTTGTGCCAATAAGACGCCATTGCTAAATCAGTCAAAGTCTAATATAAGTAGGAGATGATTCAACATTGTAGAATCATATCCTCCTCACATGTTTTGGAAATTTCAGCAAGTACTTCTCTTTGGCAAAGGTGCGCACCTCTCTTGGGTGCTAGGGTTTCTAGGGCTTAAGCACCCTCTTGTGTGCTAAGTCATCTTGGTGGTGAAAGGTCTTTCTCTTGAAGAATATAGCAAAGGATTTGGTTGGGTTTTTCTCCCTTGTTTGAGAAGGGTTTCCCAAGATATATCTTGTGTACTTGTGCATGGCATTTCTTTTTGTGATCTTGGTTGCTGCAACATTCTTGTTTATGGTTAAGATATGATGAAATTAAATGAACTACATGTTTAACCTAGCTTATGAAAACTTAACACCTTTAAGAGTTGCAATGCCTTATCAACATGTGCAATATGTACCTCCTAGGTTTTATTGTAGATCAATATGTCATAAAAAAAATATGAGCATAGATTTGTGCAACAAGGACCGAAAGAGCTTGTTCATGAGGCTATGGAAAGTGGAGGGAGCATTGCAA
>CBVK0101271723.1:1560-16384 GCA_900067695.1 Picea abies | reverse complement strand
GCATTACTAGAAACTCATAATGGTCCTTAAGTGTCCAAAAGGTGGTTATAAGAATATCAACATCCTTCATTGAAATTTGGTGATAGTCAAAGCACATATGTAATTTAGAGAAGAATCGGGATCCCTAGAGCTCATCTAAGAGGTTGTCTATAATGGCCACTGGGTATATATATGGAATTTTGCTCGATTTCACTCCTATTGCCTAAAATCCCTGCATAATCTTTTCAATTTCAATTTTCTCTACAAAAGGATATCTATAGGGGTGCACATTCATGGTTTGACTACAAGAATTAGTGGGAATATATGATCGTGCAAGCCCTATGGTATAAACAGGCCCTTGGGTTATTCAAAGGAAGTGTTGATGTTTGTCCATAATCAACTACAAGTTGGGATGAACTAAAGGAGTGGATCCATCCAAAACTTGGATAGCAGTGAATTGTGAAATAAATCCATAACAATGTTTTTTCTCTAGGAGATTTTCCATGCGTAAAGAGTTCATGATGTCTGAGGACCCTCCTATGAGACCTTTTAGTGTGTAATGTTAGGACTCCTTTTGGAAGCTCATATATGATTGCTTGAAAACCATGGTTATGGGACCAAGGTACGAAACCATTCAATTGTCAAAAATGACATCACACCCTCCCATTTCAATGGAAAATATTGGGAATTTCAAAAGGTAGTCACCCATATTCAGTGTCACATCCTCACACTTTCCAACACATTTCATGGTGCCACCATTAGCAATCACGATGTGAAAAATGTTGATTAGTTGGATACAATAGTGCATTTGTTCTGCATATGAGCATGTGGTGTGATGAGAAAGCAAGAGGATTTTTCCCATGCCCATTGGGTTCAAATCTCGTTGAGGCTTGTTCCAATAGGAAGCCATTAGGAAACCCATGCGAGGTTCACATAAGGGGCATAGCCCCTCTATTTATTTGGGGTTAGAAAGGTACCAACAGTTTGACTCTTTATCTAAGTGTTGGATGGTGGCATAAAGTGTTCTAAACATCGGACCAAGAGATTAGCTCAACTAGTTGTCACCAATGTTGTTGTGCATTTGGCTAATTTCTTGCCAATAGGTGCTTTATTCAAATCCCACTAAGTGAGGTGCACTAGTTTACATCAATGAGTTTACTAAGGGTGCCATCTACAAACGTGGGGAAGTGTCCCTTGGGACCTTGCTAAGGTTTCCTTGAAATACAAGGTTCATTTCCTTTGCCACCCTATAATGAATGAAATTATGAACAATGTCATTGTTGACTAAGATTATCACCTTTTGGTAGTTTCCTTGAAATACAAGGTTCATTTCCTTTGCCACCCTATAATGAATGAAATTATGAACAATGTCATTGTTGACTAAGATTATCACCTTTTGGTACATGGGTCAGAATCATGTCCATCTACTCGACACGCTTGTAGGTGTCCTTCTGTCGAGACAAAACGATGGTCATTGATTATGAGAGTGTAAATCTGATGATCAACGTGGATTATTACGATAAAAAAATTACTAAATCTGTTTCAAGCGTTTGTAGGGTTGGAATTTGAGGGTTAACAAATTTTTTGGATTTTTTTTTATAATTAATAATTATATTTAAGTAACTTTGGTGTCTTTCACTAATTACGTTTGGTTTCTATTGATTAAATTCTAAAACCATCTAATTGTGAAGTTTGAAGTTCATTTCTTTTTGTTGTTCAAATCTAGTTATATAGAGATTTAAAGTGTTGTTCAAATCTAGTTATATAGAGATTTAAAGTTTTGATTTCAATTTCTCGAAATTCATTTCTCTTTTGTTGTTCAAATTTAGTTATATAGAGATTTAAAGTGTTGTTCAAATCTAGTTATATAGAGATTTAAAGTTTTGATTTCAAATTTTTAATGATTTGGGTTGACATATTAAAAAAAAAAAAATTGTGAAGTTCATTTCTCTTTCGTTTTAGCCGTTCAAATTTAGAATTTTGATTTCAAATTAGGTAAAAAAAAATTGAAATACCATTCGATGTAGGCAGAATTGAAAGTCTCAAATGGTCTAAACCAAGATCAATGAATTACAAACTAAATTTTGATAACACTTCCAAGTGATATTATGGAGAGGCTAAATTTTGACGACACTTCCAAGAAAAACCTGGAAAGACTGACAGTGACAGGGCAGTCGAAAATCTAGGTGCCCTTGACCAAAATATCAGGGAAAGGCTACAAATGACAAAATATCTTTAATTTACAAAAGACAGCTTTGATTGACCGAATGAATAACAATCTCAGAACCTTCAATCTGTTGAAACTGAAGGCGACTCAAAGACCATTATCACCGTCATGAATGGATAATCTATCAGCTAACACAGATCGACTAAAAGACCATTATCACTGTCATGAATTGATAGTCTATTAGCAAACACAGGTTCCTCAAAAATATAGCAAAATGGGTCAAGCAAGCACCTTCATAATTAGATCAATCGTTCTGCCGAATCAACGACCATTATCACCGTTATGAATGGATAATCTATCAGCAAACACACGTTCCTCAATAATATATCAAAATGGGTTAAGCAAGCAGCTTCCTAATTAGATCAATCTTTCTGCCATAGAAGAGGGTTCCTCAAAAGTATTAGCAAAAATGGTTAACCAGGCAGCTTCATAATTAGATAAATCGTTTTCTTCCATACAAGAAGAACCTGTATCAGGATTCTGGTGGAACAAAAATGTCAATTTGGTTTGCAAACCATGCATTTAAAATAAACAAAACAATGTCAATCAGCCAAAGGGGAATATTCATTTGACATAAGTAAATCATATCAGGTACAATCAGCCAGAGGTATCACCAGAAGGAATCTTAAGAAAACTTACTAATTCTGTCATGTTTGGCTTGAACATCCATATTTAACTTTGAGATATAAACTCTGTACAGAGGGGCATAGAAATGCAAAACTCTGGATTTTAAAGTCAAGTCATAGGCCCACTCATACTTTCTTGAAGATCTTGAACATTCTGGGAGTCTTCAAGGTCTGAATTCTACGTGTATAGTATGGAGGGCTAAAGAAAAGGTGCAGAATGGATGGGCTCTGAATATTATAATAGGCCAAAGTCCGTCGATCATTCAGCAGCTTCCTACCAAATATCAGCATCTTCTTACCCTGGATCTTAACCTTGCCCTGTATCTTAGCCTTCAGGGCATATATGGTGTCAGAGTTCTTCACCTCCAAGGTAATGGTTTTTCTGGTACCTCTGATCTTCATAAAGATAGGAAACACACCACTCAGACGAACCCCTATGAATGCTACTCCATGAAGGGTCGATTCCTTCTGAATGTTGTAAAAGGCCAAGGTCTGTCCATCCTCCAACTGCTTACCAGCAAAGTTTAGCCTCTGAGAGTTTGGTGGAATACCTTCCTTATCCTGGATCTTTGCCTTGACATTATCAATGGTGTCCGAGTTCTTAACTTCTAGAGTAATCGTCTTGCCAGTGAAGGTCTTGACAAAGATCTGCATCTTGAAATCAGAATATAGCTATACCTGTCAATGAATAGAAATCATTTAAATTCTGAACCATCCGGAATAAAAAATGACCATGAATGCAAAGATCGAGAGAAAGCTATAAACAGCAAGAGATGCAGCACAAATTCGTATACAAGGACTTCTTAAAAACATTACAGAAGCCTCACATGAGTTGAAAAATCCCTATCTAAAATGCAGGGATCCCAGGAAGACTAGGATACAGGGATGTAGATAACTGTAAATATGCTCAGAAAAAGCCTAGCTCATAGATCTACCATGTAGGTTAGATCTCTTGCCAAGAGATGAATAGACTTTCTTGCCACCAAGGAGAAAGGGGCACATAAACCCCACACCAAATCAGTGATTAAACCCTCACGCACTCCAGAGAAACAAACCCTCATATACACAGGAAATTTCAGGGATCCAAGCCCTCATACAAACAAAAAACTTCTAGGGACCCAAACCCTTATACACACAGAAGTTACAGGCAGATTAATGGGGCCGAGGCTCAAGGAATAGGGGCTGGATCTAGCTGGAGGAGACACGTCTTAATGAGAGAGGCCAGGTCTGCACAAAAGAAGGAGGACGGCTGCTTCTGGAGGAAGCCTAGAGCACTAGGCTAGAAAGCTGAATAGGATGGCATCAGCACACAGTTAGACAGCAGCAAAACAGCCCTTTAAATCCTGCAGAGGAACCCTTTGCTCCTCAGAAACTGTCACAGAAGGAGACCGCAGCAAATGGTAACAGCAGCTAGCCACGAAATGTTGACTGGTAGGAGGGCCGAACCACCACAGGAAGGAGCCCCAAGGGGTTAATACACCACAGCAAATAGTCTCAAGGGTGGGCCGAGCTACCACACCACAGCAAATAGCCTCAAGGGTGGGCCGAGCTCCCACACCACAGCAAATAGCCTCAAAGGGCCGAGCTGCCACACCACACTAGTCTTCAAGGGGAGCCACAGCAAACACAACAGTCCTCAAGGGGAGCCGCAGCAACACAAAAACACTTCAACAGCAGATGGAAGGAGGGCCGCAGCGAAGAGAGAGGATCTGCTTACCTTAGGAGCTCAAGAGCATACAAAAATTGTGTGTAATGTGAAGGGTAGAGGGTAGGGTATTTATAGTTTAGGCTAGGGCAAAGAAATAAAAGAAATTAAATTAAAATAATTATTATTAAAGATAACATCTTTAAATTAAATAATTTAAACATGTTATAATTAACATTTTAATTTAAACTTTACTTTAACCCTAAGACAAAAACAACAAAACCCCAAACTAGCACAAGCAAGGGTAAAGAAGGGTTTAGGTGGGGGAGCTTGGTGGCAATACTTGTTCATTCATATTCAAGGTGACCTTATTAACTTTATCATCATTGCATATGGAATACATCCCTTATGTGGTCATGCCCACCTTCAAGGAGGGTCATATACCAACAAGGTACCTGATCAAGGATCAAGTTGCCCCAGAACATTTCTGGGGTCTTATCCACCAAGGTGCAAGACCAAGGATCAACCCATGCCCCAGGCATGGGTACCCTGGACCATGTCCAGGGACTCTAGACATATCTAGGCGCTTTAAATGCTTGGTCCCAGACCAAGAACCCCAGTCATGTACTGGGGGCCCTCTCAGGGGTCTTTACTGCTTGGTCCCAGAACAAGAACCCCAGTCATATACTGGGGGCCCTAACAAAAAGGTCTTTTGTTGCTTGGTCCCAGACCAAGAACCCCAGTCATATACTAGGGGCCCTCTCAAGGGTCTTTACTGCTTGGTCCCAGACCAAGAACCCCAGTCATATACTGGGGGCCCTAACAAGGGTCTTTTGTTGCTTGGTCCCAAACCAAGAACTCCAGTCATATACTGGGGGCCCTCTCAGGGGTCTTTACTGCTTGGTCCCAGACCAAGAACCCCAGTCATATACTAGGGGCCCTAACAAGGGTTTTTTTCCATGGCACTGACTATTTTGGTCCCAGACCAAGTACCCCAGGAGTGCACTGGGGGCCCTGGAACTCGGCTAGGGTCTTTGCCATCCTCCTAGAGAATGGCTCTTGCAACTGCTTTAAATTTAACAGCCACTATGGACATTATGAGTTTCTAGTCATGCCCTTCGGCCTGACCAACGCTCCAACTACATTCCAATCATGCATGAACCATATTTTCAACAAGCAGTTGAGGAAGTTCTTGCTAGTGTTTTTTGATGACCTGTTAACCTACAACAGGACGTGGGGGGGGGACCATTTGTGTCATGTAGATGAGATACTCGGCATCATGGGGGAGCAGTCACTCTATGCCAAGGAGATAAAGTGTGAGTTTGACCTAACAGAGATTTTGTATTTGGGACACATCATTGGCATGCAAGGTGTACAAGTCCATCAAGAGAAGATACAGTCAATACTTGATTGGCCCACACCTAAATCATTGACAGAGCTACGATGCTTCTTGGGATTATGCAATTATTATCGGCGCTTCATGAGAGAGTTTTCCCAACTTGGTGCACCACTGACTAACCTCATGAAGAAGGGTGCATTCAAGTGGACAGAGGAGGCCCAGGAGGCATTTGGCCGAATGAAGGAAGCGATGATCACTTGCCCAGTGTTAGCACTCCCCGACTTTTATGAGCCCTTTGTGTTGGAATGTGATGCATCCGGAGAAGGGATAGGAGTAGTGTTGATGCAGAACATGCACCCCATAGATTTTGAGAGCCGCAAGCTATGGGAAACTGAGAGGCTTCTTTCCATCTACGACAAGGAAATGTTGGCCATCATGCATGCGTTAACCAAATTCAGACAGTATGTGGTTGGATATCACTTTGTGGTGAAGATCGATCACAATAATCTAAAGCATTTTATCGAGCAGAAGGATCTGAGCGAGAGACAGTAGAAATGGGTCAGCAAGGTGCAGGCATATGATTTTGACATAGAGTATGTCAAAGGGAAGAACAATGTGGTTGTGGATGTCTTGTCACGAAGGCCTACAGCATTCGCCATGTCTGAGATTGTTACGGACTGGAAGTCTCTCCTTGTAGAGTATTCCAAGGACGTCTTTGCAGGGGAGTTGATAAATGGAAAAATACATGATGATAGGTACACAATAGTAGATGACATCATCTATTATAAAGGCTGGATATAACTTGTTCCGGAATCCACTCTCAAAAGGAAGATCTTGAGGGCCATACACGACGCACCATTAGCTAGGCATCCAGGATACCTAAAGAGTTACAGGCAGGGATGTGAGAGATTCTCTTGGAAGGGTCTCAAAGGCGACATGTTACAGTATGTGAGGGAGTGCTTGACTTGTCAACAGAACAAGTCGGAGCTCACACACCCCACAGGTTTACTACAACCTTTGCCTATTCTGGAGCAGAAATGGGAGAGTATTTCAATGGATTTCATCACAGGGCTTCTGAAGGTGCAGGACAAGGACTGTACAGTACACTCACTTCTTTGCCATATCATCTGAATACAAAGCCCCACGGGTAGCAGAGCTCTTCTTCGTAGAGATATCCAGGCTTCACGGTTTACCTATAGTTATTGTGAGCGACAAAGATAGCAGGTTCCTCGACACCTTTTGGCAGGAGTTGTTCAGATTGGCAAGAACCGAATTGACACCTAGTACAAGTTATCATCCCCAAACAGATGGGCACTCTGACATTGTCAACAAATGGGTTGAGGTGTACTTGCGTCACTATGCTTCCGGGCAGTAGAAGGCATGGATTAGATGGTTGCATCTTGGTGAGTATTGCTACAATACCACCCATCACATGTCTATCGATTGAGCCCATTCAGGGCGTTGTATGGCTATGAGGCCCCATCATTTATAGAGTTGGCATGTGGCGAGAGCAACGCTCCCAAAGCCAAGGATTGGATTCAGGAGAGTCGGGACATCTTGAGGGTCCTAAAGGACAATCTGAGGATGGCACAGAATCAACAAAAGACATATGCAAACCGTCACCAAGTGGAGCGTAGCTTCGAGGTGGGTGACTTGGTTTTTTTTAGGCCCCAACCATATCGACAGTCTTCACTAAAGAAGAGCAGCACAGAGAATCTCCAGCCCCGTTTCTATGGGCCATATAGGGTGATTAGAAGAGTCGGAGAGGTGGCCTACGAGGTGGCGAAGTGCAGCAGGATTCACAATGTGTTCCATGTTTCTTGCCTCAAGAAGGATTTGGGCCAATAGGTTGTTTCTTCCACAAATCTACCACCCTTGGATGAGGAAAGCCATTTGATCCTGGTTCCCAAGCAAATTTTGACGTTTAGAGAAAAACGCTTGAGGAGCAAGAGGCCGCCACATGGGAGGGTGAGCAGATTTTACAACACCCTGGGTTGCAATTGCTTGAGGGCAAGCAATCTCGAGGAGGGAGGACTGTCATGTCCCCTCCCAATTGACTGTCATGTCCCCTCCCAATTGACCCTCGGAAGGGAGGGACGCATTGGCTTAGGGGGCTCCCCGTAAGCCACAGTCCCCGAAAGGAGGGGAGCCGCAAGTATAAAAAATAAACAAAAGCAGATTGGGAGCCGACTTTACTTACAAGAATAGGAGTGTCAACCTGGCCATGCACCAAAAAGGTAGAGCCGACTTGACCAATGGGAGAAAATCCAACGTGAGGAAGGAGTAAAAAGAAGAGAGGAAGTTCATTTGATAGGGAGCAACTCGGATTAAAGGATTTTTTCTGTCTTTTGCTTGGGAAGTGGCTGCCTCAGGCTGTTTGAGGGTTGTTTAACCCTTTTTTTTGTTGAGTTTCGCTGGGCATTCTCACCCTAGCTCATCCTTTCACCAGGAGCATATCACTTGGAAGTTTCTTGGCTGTTAGAGATGTTGGTGCAAGGTCGAGCCTCCTAAAGGAGCCACAGGGGTTGTTTAAAGGGAAATCAAAGTGGTCCTTAGAGCACGACAGAACCCCTCTGTGTTACCTTTTGACTATATTATCTTTAAATGTGAGGGGGTTGCAAAGCCCCTCAAAAACATTATTCCTAGACTTGTTGGTTGAAGTGAACAAGCTGGTTGTTATCTTGATATAATAATCTATGGGTGAAGAAACAAGATCGTAGAGAAAAATTATGAAAAAGGTGGGACTCTTGAGCATTAAATGCAAATCTGATTTCAATTCTATGAACTTGGCCAAAGTATAGGCTAAGTCACATGGTTTGGGTTCGGGTTTGACAACAATTAGGTTCGAATTTTCCAATGAGGTTCGAATGAGGTTCGGCTTTAGGTTCAAAGATATATATATATATTAAAATAAAAAATTAACATCAATAAACATGTGATTGATAATTAAAATATAGTCTACATCAGCAAATTGGAAAAAGAAGTAGACTATAGAACGTATTCTTCAACTTCAAAATTTAAAAGGATATAGATATCAATATTTCAAATACTTATAAGTTATAATCTCTAAAACAAAAAAATAGCATTGTTTCACATACCGCCTGCATGTTCACTCGTCGCTCACAACCTCACTCGCCGTTGGTCCACAAGTCGGCTTGTTCCAGTAATCACTGTTAACAACTGTAGCAGTGTCGTGTTCTTCGTCCACTGCTGAACAGAGCAAGGGTTTAACAGTTGCAACCGGGGTTTGAAGGTTAAACCACAATCCAGTTCCACTACAAAGGCGAGTCACGACATTGGGGGAATACGAGGAAAAATAAATGGAGTAAGCGCGGAGTCTCATAAAGTAATTTTAGTTTTAGCCAGAAAAAACTAAAATGAAACCTTACCCAAAGTTACCCTAGTCTTAAATTGTAATCAAGCGTTGAACCTAATTCGAACCACTGTTGAAATTTGTGATTAAACTCGCCTCGAGGTTCGAATTCTCCTTGAGGTTCGCCTTGAGGTTCGAATTTGCCTTGAGGTTCGAATTTGTCTTGAGGTCCGAATTCGCCTTGAGGTTTGAATTCGCCTTGGGGTTCAAATTTGAGGTTCGTCGAACCTGAACAATCTTAATTTTTTTGATGGGGTTCGCCGAATTTCGAACCTCAAGCTTGATGTTCGACAAACCCTGTGACTTAGAGTATAGGGTGATAAACTCTTATGGGCTCTATGATGATAAGAAGCTCCTCTAGGATGATTTTTTCATGGCAAAGCTTATCAACTATGAAAATAATATTGAAGGAGATGATTTAAATTTTAATTTACATTGCTTTTAAGTTTGGGGTCAAGTGCAAGGTAAGATAGACTAGCATAATATTTTAGGTATAACCTAAAGGAGGTGGGCTTAGTTGATGTGCATCCTATCAAGATGGTGCCCACTTAGAAGAATACGGAGTGGGAGAAGCTAGAGTCTCCTAATGTATGTAGAGAAAATTAGATTGTAGGTGGAAATAGGTGGGGGTTCAAATCATATGTCCATTTTGCTACAAATAGATAACGAGATTCCAAGACAACTATACCCTTTAAGTTCAACCCAGAATGGCCAAAGGATGAAGAATGTATTAAGTCGATCAAGGAAGAGTGGGTAGGATATGACCCATCATCCCTAGAGCTAGTTTGTGAAGGCAATCTATGCTCGTTTTGAATGAGACACTCACTATTTAAGACAACCAACAAAATTATGCCAAACAAGGATCGTTATAGACTTTATAGTAGCCTCTGAGCAATTGGAAATCCACACAGAGGGCCTGTCTAATTCTCATTTTAAAGAGTGTTTCGTTAGTGGTCTTAAGGAGGAATTGACAACACAAATCATGATGCAACACCAAGTTACTTGGTTGAAGTCCCGTGAGAGAGTTAACGAAGTCGAGATGGTGATAAATGCACAAACCAAAACGCCCTCATTCACTTCTCGCACTTGCCCCCCTTCGACAACCACCACTAGCCCCTTCACCCCTCATCCCTTGAGAATCTAAAATTTGTCACTGAAAGAGATGGTTGCACGCAAACACCTCAAAATTTGTTAGGATTGTGATGAGCAATATCTCAAAGGGCACAAATGTTGGGAGAGTATCATCTCGAATCTCACATGTTTGTTATTGAAATAGGTGGTTGTGATGTAGTTCTCCATGCATAATGGTTATGCACTTTGGGTGACACTTTAACAACAATGTTAAAGAGAATCGTGGAACAAGAAGGAACTAAAGGAATGGTGAGTAATTCCCTTTTTGACAAGTTGGGGACTTTAGCTAGCATGAAATTATATGCTCTTTGAAGATAAAGGGACTCCCTCCTTTCTGGTGGCTTACTAGATTAGAGTAATGGCATATGCTTATAAAATGCTAGTGATCTAGAAACAAGAAAGACAAATTACATAACTAGTAATTAACAAGGAACGAGCTTAGGGTTTCTTCAAAGGTTCTAGTCACCGGTCACAAAATAGTAGCAGTGTTAGTTGCATTTTATTTATTTCAAAAATGCATTCAATCAAGATGAATGCATTTTTGGGAAAGGGATCTAACAACTATGCATAACTAATGGCCCTAAGACTATTATTAAAGTTTACCATGGAGAAAAATATAAAGAAAATACATAATATTGAGACTCAGTTACCATGATTAAGTGAATGAATGGATCTAGCTAGCTTCTAATCATTCATTTAAAATTCATAAGAGATCTAGTCAAGTCCACTACAAATTCCTTCAAGGAAATCTCTTTCACTCATGTCTAGAGAACCAAACTCAGGGGTAAATCAATTCTCAAAGGAAGGTTGCCAAGTTGTAGAGAGAAGAGTGATAATTGAAGAGATCATAGAAGGATGTTGTTCAATTTCCAAGGAACTTATCCCTGAAGTAGCTCCATATGGATATAAAGTTGTGTTGAAGCATTATGGGGCTAGAAGAGAAAAATTTTGTTTGTTTCTTGTATATTCTTTTTTTTTTGTTAAAGTTTATGTCGCTAGAATTTAAGGATCAGTGCTAGTTTTTATCTAAACATTTCATCTTGTTTGTTTTGACAGGTAATGGTTCATATTATGGACATATTTTTTTAATGCTTGCCTATGGCTTACAACATGATTTCTTTAGTCCTGTTTTTTTTCTGATAGCATGCTATCTATTTGAACATTTTAAACCCTGTCTTTTCAACTACCCAAAAAATTTGAGCTCGGTAGGTGAAAAAGAGGCATTAAAACTATTTCTTTATTGTTGATTTGTAAGTGCAATTAGCACATGAAGAATGTGATTTCTTTTTCTTCTTGAATAGAAATGACAATTTTTTCCTTGGAAAAAAATGTTTGTTACACTTTAGTTTAATGTTAAAACAAGGCATGTCATGCAAAAAAAGCCAAGTTCAAACTTGAATAGACATCAACTTGAGTAATTTTGATGACTCTCAATGATAGTGTGGTTGTGGTTGATATATCTTCGTTGGGGATTAAAAGGTGTCTCCCCTCATCACAGACAAAGGGGTACATTGAAGTGAAATAACTTACGGATATGTAGAACAAGGAAAGAAGTAGCTTGTGTTATTTTTGGTGGCATAGGAGTTATGACTTGAATTGGAGCTCATCATCAAAGTAGCGGGGCAATTGCAATCAAAGATCTCATATGTGGTTGCCTTTGACCATTTCAAACTCAAATTTCACATAATTATACCCTGCCTCTTGCAAGTTTAGAGGGATAGGTTTAGAGATTGGTTTAGAAATTGATAATCATCATTATTATTTAAAATTTTAATATATAATTATGTTGTTATGTTGTTAACCACTAATATTTAAAAAATAAGAGACTCTAGAAACCACTACTAATGAGTTTGAGGTGTTAACCCATCTTCAAGAGAAGGGAAATCAAGCAAACAACAAAAAGGTGAAATATCTAATGAGAATGTTCACCCTCAACAAAACATGATTGCAAAGCTAGTGACCCACCAACAACAGCAGAAAACAAGAGGTTAGGAGATCTCTTTAAATGTTCCCCAAATTAAGCCCACAACTTTATGTGAAGGAGATAGTTAACCAGATGGAGAATTCTATAATGGACCAACGGAGGGAGAAAATGGAACAAGTAAAGAAAAAGAAATCTTGAGGGAAGATGATGAAAGATGAGATAAGATAGTTTTATTTGTCCAACAAATGACCACAAAAGTATGTCAATGGGACTAAGGAGTAACACCGGTGTAATATAAAGTGGGAGTGTCATGGTATCTCCTAGATCTAATCTAGCAACACTAAGCAAAGATACAAGATCTAATGCATAAGCAAAATGAAATGAGCACAACAGTGAAAACACCAACAGGAAGTGCATGTTAGGTGGAACTAAGACTAGAGGCTAAAATAAAAAGATAAGTGAGGGAAGTCTCCTCTTCCGAATCCTCTGTTGCTATAAACTTTAAAGGCCCCAACACATTGTTTGATAAGGTCATATGGCGAATAACCGAGACTAAGGGGGGCCTGCTGCACAATCCTGGGCAGGATCATGGGTGCCCATCGGCATGAAGAACCTCCCCACTCATACCACAAGGTTGAGTTGGGGAACAAACCGAGTCAGTATGTTTGTTGGACAAAGTGTGGGACTGGTACTCGAGTCTGAATGGAGGTCTTTGTCTCTGCCCCTAGATCTGGAATCTCTTAGAGTAACATTGTATGTCAGTATTGTGGCGCCCAACCTAGGGTCTGGGCAAGAACTCTAAAATGTTTTTTATGGAGGAGGAGTGGTTGGGAAGAGGAGTCTGAACCTCTAGTTGTCGTTTTCAATCATAAGTAGCCTAAATAACAAGAAAGAATGAAGTGATCCCCCCGGTTGAGTTAGGATAGGGAGGGATGCAAAGGGCTTGCCATCTAAAACCAAGCACCTCCCTCGTAAAAAGAGCAAGACACCTCTGATCTGGGTTCTGGAAAAAAAATAAAGAGGGACTCATCCAAAACCCAGTATAGGCGATAGAACCTCCCTCCAAACTCGCAATAAATGAGGTATCTGAGGATGTGTTGTCCTCCAACTCTGTCTGCTATAGGTGGTCAAGGCTAGAAGATCCTTTCGATACAAGGAAGATGATGATTTGTTTCGACTTGAAGCCAATGTGAACCCACTCTGAAGAATGGAGCAAAAAGCAGTCATGAGTAAGAAAATAAGGAAGGAGACCAAGGAAATAAGTGGAGAGAAAAAGGAAGAGATTGAGGAGACTAGGGTATCCACGGGAGAAGAGTTGTTGTCTCTGCTCTCGGATGATAATAAGAGTGGGGCACAGGAGGATAATGAAGTGGAAGTTGATTTGGTTTTCCTAACCACAAAATACAAACAATCTTATTTGTACACTCTCAAAGAAGATTGGATTATTGATCTCCAAAAGGGAATGACAAGGGAAAGGAAAACAATAGGCAACCAAATCAGCTCCCAACCACCAGAAGGCTCTTAGGATTAAATGACCACACTAAAACACCAAAAAGCAAAACAAAACAAACAACAAAATGAACAATGATAAGCTTCAGGAGGAAGGGGAAGTGTTAATTTATTCAAGGAAACTAAGCTCCAGAGGCTACACTCATAGTTCTTAGCCACGATTTGGTTAAGGTCGTGGGCATGAACCCTGTAATGTCCCCACTTTGGGAAATCATTACATTACAGAGGGTTATGATGACCAGAGTAGCCAGTTGGAGATTATAGCGAGTACAGGAGCTATTGAGGGATATTTTGGGGTCCAACTTGCATCGCTCATCCTATTTCATCATTATGATCCATTCCGCACAAATTAGCTTTGGTTCCGTTGCATTCCGACGATTTCCATGATTTTGAGTATTTTGAGCTATAAGTCAATTAAATTCAATAAAGAGGTCATTTTAGGCACGATACTTGGAGGAACCTTTCAATGTAATAGCTCATTGGAATCGAGAGGAGCAACACTACAGGATAGGATGGTGAGAAGTGACTTTCAGTGGCCAGGGAAGCAACAAGGAGAGATAAGGTGCTTTTCAGAGGTAAAAAGGTTAATTAATAGATTAAAGTGATTAATTAATTAATTAATAATTAAAAAAGAAAAGCCACTTTGGAGAGACAAGTGAGCAGGGAGTATAAAGAAGAGGCAAGGGCCTCCATTCTCTCATTCATTCATGTATGTTTATCATTTTGATATATGGCTTCTAGCTAGAGAGCCCATATCCTGGGGGTTTTGAGGGTTTTGACTTAACAAACCCAAGAGGACGATTCGGTGACGAAAGATTCCACCTAGCTTGTCCCAAGCTTGGTCTCGGGGATGCAATACTCCCCCACACCATTCTAGTTCAGATCTACTCAGTGCAGGAGGGTTCTACACCAACCACAAGCACAGGAAGAGAAGGAGGGCGCACCATTGGGGGTTTCCAGCAAGGGGGGCGCACCATTCATTGAAGGAAGGTTCGTTGTAGGAGTTTGAGAGGGCTCTTGGAGATTTGAGCATTTGGGTTTTACTTGCAGGGCCTTAGCCATGATTTCTAG
>CBVK0101271721.1:0-13671 GCA_900067695.1 Picea abies | reverse complement strand
CCCCCCCGGGCAAATATTTGAAACATGTTCTTTGATCTTCTCTAAAACACCTTTTGGAATGTAGGCCAAAGAGTTCTCGAACACTGGAATGGATTCAATATAGATTTCATTATAGTCAAACTCCCCGCTCTAGACAACGGCCTATTACACCAATTATGTATTATTCCTTCTATTATTTCCAATAACCAACCCCAATCCTTCTTCCCATATCCATCTGGCTTTAGAAGAAAACTCAAATATTAGAATCCATCCTGAAAATCAATATGTTTGAATGAAAAATACTCCATCATCATACCTTTTGTTTCTTGCTCCATACCCTTGAAACATACCATTGACTTTTGGATATTAATTTCCATTAGTGTGGCCATGTTATATATTTCCAAGATTTCCTTCAGTTTCCTAGCATTCCTCGTTCAACCATTAATAAATAATAAAACATCGTCAACAAACAATAAATGAGTTAAGCAAACCAATGTTCCTATCCTAATACTTGTAATTATCCCCAATATTCTTGCATCTAAGATAGCTCTACTCAATCCTTCCACATCAATTAAAAAGAGTAAAGGAGATAAGGGACAACCTTGCCTTAACGCTCTACTTGGTTTAAAAAACGTTGAGGCAACACTATTGATAAGTACAACAAATGATACTTTAGAAATACATCCCATAATCCAATTTACCACAGGAAGACAAAAGCCAACGTGTTAAAACATCAATTTGATAAACCAACATGTTCTATTGGTGAGTCCAATTTCAAGATCATAGTTGGGTGCTTTTTTGTTTTCATCGTATGAAGGCCCTCTTGAGCTACCTCTATTTCTTCATGAATTTGTCTTCCAAGGAAAAAGAGATAACTGGAAAAATTCTTTTAATTCTCACTACCAGGATCTTAGCAATGATCTTACATACAGAATTTCATAGGGAAATAGGTCTAAACACGTTAAATGATTCAAGGTTATCCTTCTTAGGAATCAATGCTAAGAAATGTAGAACAACATTTTCTAAAATTTTCCCTGTTCTTTGAACCTCTTCCAATAACCTCATTAGATCTTCCTCCACAAGCTCATAAATACCAATAAATAATTTGATAGTCCATTCATCCAGGCCAAAACTTCTATCTTTCTTGAAAGAAGCCAATACAACAATAAGTTCATCCTTTGAGATATTTTCCATCATCCTATGATTGTATTCTTCGTAGGCAAAACCAAGAAAATATGTACTTAACTTCAACATTTTGGTGATATTGGCCATTTTAGGTTATTTATATACATATTGGAAATGAGCTACACCAATATCTACAATCTTGGAGGATTTCCTTATTGCATTCCTAGCTTCATTTTTTATTTCCCATATGGTGTTCACCCTCCTTTTGTGATGAGCATAATGATGGTTCTTTTAAAAAATATTTCCATCCCCTTTGTCTAGCCACACAACCCTACTTTTCATCCTCCATTCAGGTTCTCTACTATCCAACGGTTTCCTATTTTTGTCTTTAGATCCTTAACCTTCTACTTTTCCTCCTACATGAAGACCCCTTCTACATTTTTCTTATACATCCTATTCAGTCTCCCTTTCAACTTCTTTTAAATCATTTTATAAATTCTATGTATTTTGGCTACCCAAGCTACCACAACTTCTTTAATCTTCTTCAAAGATAATGCAAATTGACAATTGGTTGTCTCTCTAGACCTTTCATCATTACATTTCCATTCTTTTTTTGACTAGATCTTGAAACTCATCCTTTTCAAGCCGACTTGGATTGAATTTAAATGGGATAGTAGGTTTATAGTCCTAATTTTACATCTAAAGAAGGATAGGGGAATGATCCAAGCCTCCCCCTACCTCGACCCATGACTTTGTCCTATCAATTTCAATAAGAAGTTATTTTAACACTAAGAACCTATCCATTGTCTTGGAAACTGCATTCCCCTTGTCATGTTATTTCTCTCCAGGTGGGTCTAAGTTTGACTGGCTTAACATCTACTAAGCTTGCACATTTAATGGTGTGCTTAAAATAGTTTTCCATCGTGTTTGATTGGGCAACTTCTCCCCACACTCCGCTTTATTCAAGGTAAAATTCAAGTAACCTCTGGTAATATCCCTTTCCTCTTTCACACAATCCAAAGAGAAAAAATCCCTCTTGGAAGACTTACCTCCTATCATATGGACTATAAAAATTTACCACTAAGATCTTATGTCCCAACTCAGAAGAGGGATTTTGGCTTGAAAATGAACAATTAAAGGTATGAATAGATGATACAATATATTATGAGAAACATGTATAATGGAAATATATTTTGATGATAAAATATATTACTATATACTATTTGTTACTACCTTCTTATGATGTATGTTATATGTTTTCTACTTTCTATGCATGAATCATACTATGCCACTTTGAATTATTTTTCAGTAGATAGATTGGGTATGGGGAAATGAGAGTGATGCAAGGAAGGGGCGACGGGGGGATGGCCAAATGAGTTTCCACCTTCACGTGGTTGGCCCTGTTCAGTAAAAAATAAATTATTCTCAAGACCAAGAGAAGCTCATTCATGTATTCCACTTTAGTCTTTCGAGAGTGTCATACGCGTTGATATGTTTGTTTATTTATTTAATTATTATTCAGTCATATAACATTTTATTCTCTGATGATTTATGTAGGTCTTCGCAATGGAAATACAACTAACAACTAGCCTATGTGTGATGTGGTTGTACAAGTTCATGCCTCATCGAGCTTATGGATGCAGGTAGTTGGTACTCATTTTTCCATTTTAGTTAGTGTGTCTGCATAGTTGCCAAAGAGTCATGTATATTTCAACCCTTTACCAAATTCTAGGCACAAATCACCCAAGTATATAGTCTTTAGGGTTTACAACAAAGTTTCAGTGTTGTAACTTGTAAATTACCAATACCATACATAGGTTTTTATTCTTAGGGCATAAATTTCTCATCATGCTCCATTTTTATGTTTATGCATTGTTTTGCACTTACAAGACAACTTTTAGCCTTTATGCACAACAAAGGGTTTTAAGTTTCAAAATGCAGAACCAAAGTACAAATAGATGTAAAATGATAAAATCAAAACTCCACAATTTGAACCACTCAATTTGAAGGTCATATGAGTCTTAGGCATGCATTTTACAGTAAGACAATTTTACCTTCCATTTTACAAAAAGTCTTGAATCTCAATTCAAGGTAAAAGTTCTTAGTCATTTTAAAACGCACTTCGTATGACATATATATTTATAATCTTATTAAATTCTCAACAGAATTTAGATCACTAAATTTTGAGCTAAATATAAACATGGACGTGCATTTCCATTAAGACACTTTTTACTGTTCTTGTGTCCCAATTTACAAGGTAGATTTTGTCTCTTTTACAGAGCAACTACTTTTATGTTTGCAAACACAAAACTAAATACGTAGATAGGTGTAAAATTATCAAAGGCACTTTCAGACGCTTGAATCACTGAAATTGTAGGTGTGTTAAGACCTAGGCGTGCATTTTCACCATGCCCTGGTTTTATGCATTTTTAAGCATTTTTCTCTTCATACATTTTTTTGCATTTTCAAATGAGTTTTTAACCTTTATCCACAGTAGAGGGTTTTGGTTTGAAAATGCACAACTAAAGGTATGGATAGATGTAAAATGATAAAATACAAACTCCACAACTTTTATCACTCATTTTGGAGGTCATATGAGTCCTAGGCGTGCAACTTTTACCCTCCATTTTACAAAAGGTCAAAAATTTGGGTTTCAAGTAGAAGTCCTTATTCATTTGAAATGCACTCTGGAGGATATATATAGATTAAGAATGTTATAAACTTCAATCCAAAAGTTAGATCACTAAATTTAGAGCTATATAGAAGTGTGAGCATGCATTTCTATTAGGGCACTTTCTACCGGTTTGGTCTCTCAATTTACATGGTAGAATTTCCTCTTTTATGTTCGCAAACACAAAAATAAATACTTAGATAAGTGTAAAATTATCTAAGACATTCTCAAAAACTTGAATCACTCAAATTGTAGGATTTTTAAAACTTGGGCTTTCTTTTTTCATCATGCCCTGAGTTCATGCATTTTTAAGCATTTTTCCCTTTATACATTTTTTTTTGCATTTACAAGGAAATTTTTAACCTTTATGCAAAGTAAAGGGTGTTTGGTTTGAAAATGCAAGTAAAGGTATAAATACATGTAAAATGGTAAAACACAAACTCCATAAATTTAATCACTCAATTTGGAGGTCGTATGACTCATATGCGTGCATTTTAAAGTAACATAATTTTACCCTCCATTTAACAAAAAGTCTTGAATTTGGGTTCCCGGTAGAAATCTTTGTTCATTTGAAAATGTCCTCCCGATGATATAAATAGATTTAGAATGTTATGAACTTCACCCCAAAACTTAGATGGGTAAAATTGGAGCTATATAGAAGCACGAACATGCTTTTCCATTCGAGAACTTTCTAATTTATTTGGTCTCTAGATTTACAAGGTTTATTTATTTAATTATTATTTAGTCATATAAAATTTTATTCTTTGATGATTTCTACAAATCTCCACAATGGAAATGCAACTAACAATTAGCTTATGTGTGATATAGTTGTACAAGCTCCTACCTCATCAAGCTCATGGATGTTGGTAGTTAGTACTCATTTTTCCATTTTAGTTAGTGTTCGTGCACAATGGTTAAAGATTCATGTATATTTCAACCCTTTACCAAATTCTGAACACAAATCACCCTAGTATGCATTTCTTAGAGTTTATAACAAATCCACATTCCTCTAACTTGTAAATTAGCAACACCATATATGGATATTTCTTCTTAAGACATGCATTTCTCGTCATGCCATGTTTTCATGCATTTTTCCCCTTACACATTTTTTTGCATTTACAAGGCAAATTTTAGCCTTTATGCACAGGAGAGGGTTTTTTTTATTTCAAAATGCACAACTAAAATATGAAAAGAAGTAAAATGATAAAATCAAAACTCCACATTTTGAACCACTCAATTTGGATGTCATATGAGTCTTAGGCATGCATTTTACGGTAAGACAGTTTTACCCTCCATTTTACAAAATGTCTTGAATCTTGGTTCAAAGTAGAAGTCCTTAGTCATTTTAAAATGCATTTCGTGTGATATATAGATTTAGAATGTTATTAAATTCACCCCAAAAATTAGATAACTAAATTTGGAGCTATATAAAAACATGGGCATGCATTTCCATTAGGTCATTTTCCATTGTTTTGGTCTCTCAATTTACAAGGTAGAATTTATCTCTTTTACACTGCAACCACTTTTATGTTTGCAAATGAAAATCCAAATATGTAGACAAGTGTAAAATTATCAAAGACACCCTAAAAAATTCGAATCACTCAAATTGCAAGTGTGTTAAGATCTAGGCGTGTATTTTTTAAGTGTGATTGTGCATTTTTAGATGTGGAGGCCCTGACAAGCTTGAATTATAGTTTTATGCAACAATAAAAACCCTAATTCTAATTGTTTATATCATCATATATCGAGAACATTGTCATCGCTCCATATGTCCAATGCAATTTGAAATTTTCTTTGACTTTTTTTATATCGACATTGGACCTCCGACACCAGGTTCTTAGTGGAACGCACGATGGTATTCCGACGGACAATTTATGCCCATCCATCCCATTTCTGACAAGACTTGGATCTATCATGCGTTAACGCTCTAACGAAAGTTTCCCACCATGGCGTCATGGATCCGACGAATTTGTCACACCATATCGTTGGATCATCGACGAACTGGGCCCTTTAGAGCATTGCCATGCTGACGTAGGTCGTTGGCCATAAAGTTGCAATTCTGATGGCGTTCGTGTCAAGTTTCCAACGATACTTACACATGCCTATGTCACAATAATGACCAATGCCGTTGGTAAATCAACGACTTGGCCGATAATGTTCTCTTGAAAAATGCGACATGGCATATCAATGCATTGCACGCCCAACAATTCTATGATTGTTGGTATTGCGACAATTTTGTGTGACGAACCTCTGTTTGGTAAAATCTCTTCACCACTGCCACACGGTGTTTTGTTATGTCAAATATCTGACATATTTATAGTGTCGTCGAGAGTGCGACGAAAGGGATTCAACTAACAACTGGAATTGGATTCATCGGAAGGGCATCGAAAAATGGGCCAATTGTACTAGTGAGGTGACTACATGAGGCTAGTTATTTATTGGTTTGAAGAGAGGGCCATAGATGTCTCTCATATATTGGATAAAAAATTATATTATGCCCTTAAAAAAAGTAAAAAAATAAATAAATTCAATTTCCCAAGCACACTGCAAAAAGTTATTGATTTATATCAACCCAATGTTCAAACGAACCCTCTTAAAACTTACATTAGAAGATCAAAACGAATAAAATCATTGAAAACGTACTTGAACAAACAATGGTTGATGGTGTGGAAATCTTCCCAACATGAAGTTATTGTTGTTACGGATTTAACAGACCTACATGAATGTATGGACAATTAGATAGAAACATGCAATGATGATTTTTTTGATACTTTAGAAAGTATAATAGATAGAATTCCTCCTAAACATATGGTAGGTACTTGAGTATAACGTTCCTATTATGGTTGAATCTACCTCTCCAAGTTTAAATGTGCACAATGCAACTGACATTTTTTATGACATTCATTTTCTCTGTATTTGATAGAGTGATACGTTACAAACTAGTTGCAATGGAGGATTCTTCCTCTAAATAATTGGAAGCAAAAGTGTGAAATAAAGGACAAGGATATTATTGAATGCATGAAGAAGACTGTAGATATGCAATCAGTAATTGTGTAGCAATAAACAAAATCAAACTGAACAGTAAACAACAAAGATCGTATTATTGATGGATTATGAAGTGAGGTATCCATAATTAGAGAAGAATCTCTTATAGAGTGATTGATAATGTCATGGCAATGTTCAAAGATAGTAATGATGCATATGAAAACACTATTAGAAAACTTGAGGACTTGAGAAGAAGACCAAAGGTATTCAATATACCTCCATTGCAAACTATATGTACTCTGGTTATGGATGAATTAAATAATAAGTTAGAGAACAAAGAGTCATTTATTACAATTTCAAAGGTTCAATTCGAAAATAAAGTAAAAGAGGAACATGAAAAACACAAATTGAAAAATATAACAACACAGTGACCGGATCACGGAAGCAAATTGTTATGCAAGATAAATAAGTTGAAAGAGAGACATATCACATCTGTAAGTGCAAAAGAGAAGATTAGAGAACTTGAAAAGGAAATAAAAAGACATATTAAAGAAGGTGACAAGGGTCGGGATAAAGGGAAAATTCAGGGCATGGGTAAGGGTAAAGGTAAAATTCAAAGTAGTCCAACTAAAAAAATGCCTTCAATTAATTTGGAGAAGTCTCTACAAACGCAAGATAAAAAGTCTCAAGAAGTTCTCTCATCAGGGAGTGCACTAGATTATTTCTATGCCCCATCACCAATGATTGAATCATTGAAGGATAGTAAAGGGAGAGAGGAAAATATTAAAGAGATCGATAATGAACTATTGCATAATTGAAAGGCACATCATTTGAGATGTGACATGAAGATACAAAACCATAAATCCCAAACTGTTGATTTGCAACATAAATTACAGGGTAGCACAATAATTGAGGCAGTACCATTTTTTTCTTCTACATCAGAGAAACAATATTCGAAAATGAAGTAAAAAAACTCAAGGGTCAACTGGTGGAACTTCAATCCCAACTGAAATCACAAAAGGAAGAAATTGAAAGGAATAAACAAAAACAATTGAGAAGATATAAGAACAATGTGTAAATGTTGAAAAAGTACGCAGAAGATAAAAGGAAATTGCAATAGACATTGCAAAATTATGCCAAAAAAAGTTAAAGATATAGAAAAACAAATAAAACATGTGCCTATTGCAGCTCCAAAACAATCATAAGCCTCTACAAAAAGAAAAAGAGACTCTACTATTTTTTCTTCATCTCAGGAGCAGAGCTTGCAGAAACCTTCCAAGTAGCCTAGAGTAGTTACAAAATAGCAATTATTTATATATGATGTCTATGTAAATAGATTTAAAGATGAAATATATATCATTATTTTGGAAGTTTATTGATAATGTATTTTATTTAATGCAATTAATGAATTCAAAGCCATTTATAGTGTTCATTTTATTTTGTGTTAAACATAAATATTTAATTGATAGAAAATTAATTCAAAGCCAATGCTATCTCTCATTTTATTTGGTTTTAATGGACATATGTGATTGTTAATTAATCATTTTTCCTCTCAAAAATCATATTTTAATTATTGAAAGAAAAATTACATTTTAAAAATGCATGCCAACTAATAAAATAGCTCACTGCTACTTGAAATTGAAATCCAATAAAGAGTTGAAAAATATAGTGGCTTGTGATTATAAACATGTATGAGTGTATATAGTTACATACCAAAGCCTGTAATACTTTAAAATTTACTTGAAGTTGAATTATACACATAAACACCACCATTTGTTTGCAAGATATTTGAGTAAAACATAAGTAGTTTATTGTACTTGACATGTTGATATAACAATGATAATTGCATAGATTTATTTTTGTTGTTATGAATAAGAAACCTATATGTATCAAGTATGAATATCGCTTGTAAAATAATAATTGTGCATGTAAATTACAATATGTACACAAGCTACAAATCTAACATATGCCCAATTTCCTTAGGTAACTTTCATACCATGGCCATTCATAATCCAATATATGGATAAAATATATATAACTAGCAAGTGCTCGATGCGGACCCTGTGTTCCTGGGGCAGAATTTCAGACAATGGTCAAGTCCCTCTTTGGTAAATCCTTCAGCTTGTGGGTGAATTCGGCCGAATATGTGGTGGTTATAAAGCAAGGGCTGCAAGTAAAGAACTCGAGGACCAAAATCCTTTATCTCTCTAAAGTATAGGTAAAGATTCAATCCTCATTTTGGTGATGTGATTGTGAAGCCAAGGAGAGGGTCCCCTACGGTGTTTTTGTCTACAAAACCTGTATATTTTAAGTATGCGGATCAGAAACAAATCTCCCGCTCTAGGTGCTTCTATCCCTCCTCTGCCTAGTGCATATATAGTGGAAAACACCAAAAAAGGTGTTGCTGGTGGAGGTCACAAATCTCTATTCAATATTCAAATCAGATGTGGATATTTTTAGATTTAATCATTATTGACCTCTTTTGACCTCTTTCAACAGCTTTGTACCAATGGAATTTCACAACCTGGGCAAAGAATTGTGAGATGTCTCTTTGTTCTAAATGTTTTTTAATTGTTAAGTTTTACAATCACATTGATTATCAGAAAGTGTTTGGGGATGGCCCCTAGTTTTGGGGAAGAGCCAGACTTTTTCTAAGTCCATGTCTCTAAATTTGATTCTAACTCTATGTCAATGACTAAATGCCAATTTGGGTTTGCCTCCCAGATCTGCCAGATCTGTCATTGCATTCCTGACATTTATCAGTTCTTGAGGATATTAGGAATTCTTTGGCCAGCTACATAAAAACTGATCGAGAGAGAGATCTGTATCAGAATTGTGCACATACACCCATATCTGTGTTGAGATTGACCTTAGTAAGAAGCTTCTAGATAAGGCGATTTTCAAATGGAAAAAATTTAGATGGACTCAAATATTGAAATATGAAAACTAGTGCAGAAACTGTCAACTTGCAGGGCATTTTCCTTAAAAACCTGTGCTGGATGATGATGGTGAACAGGATGAGAAAAAAGAGCATCCAACAAATTTCGAGAAGGTGAATACTGCCTGTCCAGAAGTGCCAAATTGAGGAAAAATCTTCCCCCTTGAAGGCTAGAGAGGATGACCATATTGCAGATATTTCTCACTCTTTCTCACTCAAGGATGGCAGAAGCTAAGGATGCTCCAATAGGAGGAACGAAGAGGCTACATGAATCTGGAAGGAAGTTCCAATTCTGATAAGGAGTTAGCAACTTCTATGAATTGTGAAAATTCTACTTCTGAATTACAAATTGTCCCTATGGATCCTTCTTGGAGTAGATTGAGGTTAAAAAGAAAGGGAAAAAAGACAGGATGGAGGATTCCCTAGTACTTAGTTTTTGGTCCTGCGTTCCTTTTGTTTCTATTCAGACATATTTTCTTTCATGTAGGCTATATATTCTGTTATCAGTACGACAAATGTTTGATTCTTGTTGTAAAGTTGTTCACAATTTGTTCTTTTTTTTTTTCTCTTATGGATGATGTATGACTATGCTCAGGTTTCATATTGAGTACAAGCTTGCTTTTCTCTTTTGTATGTACAAATAGCACATGAGAAGTGTCATTTCCATTCTCTCTATGAATAGAAATTGCTATTTTTTCCTTGAAATTTTAATTGATGGGAAAAAATCAGATTGACTCAAGTACAATAATAAGTTAAGGAACCAAAAGATCTATGAGAAACCTAGCGTGAGGAATACAAAGGAACACATGGAACAACGAAAATGAGACAAGGAAGCTGGTAGGGTCAGTAAGTGCTCATGTACATTTAAGATTAGTAAATTTGCATGTTCCTCTGGAATGGCTATAAAAACAATGTTTTATATATGCAAGACCATTCTAAATCTCCAGAGCAGGGAAACTAGAAGATGCCCCAATTTTGTAACATTACTATTTACTATTAATGAAAATCAATCTTTACTATTAATGAAAATGAATAGATTTTTTGTACCAAAAAACCACTAAATATATCACCCATTTCTAAAATTTCACCCTCAAACTTTACCCACCTGCCACGGGATGATTTATTTCTTATGACAAAATATGTGGAAATATATCTTAGTAAGAGCTCTCAGAAGAAATAGTTTCAGAACTTGTTGGAATCTCTTGGAAACAAGTATTAAATTACAAGAAGACCACCAGGTGTAAATCGTATTACGCTTATGAGAAATCCTATTCTTTTCCTTCCTTAAACCCCGCAGTTAAAACAAACCAACGAGACAATCAGGAATCTTTTCAAGAACTAAAGTGGCAAGGAAATGAAGAGCAGGTTGATCGGCTTTCATCGGCTTTCAAGAATAATCCAAAATAGCTCACATGGTAAGAAGAGGATGATCATCGATTTAATAAGATATAGATATCAATTATAGAGAATGAGAAGGTACAAATACACAGAATTAGATGTAAAGAAGATTCATTTTTTCTCAATGGGTTTGAGTAATTTAAGTGTGAACTTTATGCAGGAGGTTTTAGGGTTGATTTTTAGGCTGGTTGTCTCTATTACATGCCTTATTGTATATCCTTATATTAAATATCATTTGTGAAATCTCCACAAGGTTTTCACGAAAAAAACTCAAAATCTCCAAAGAAGAAAAGCAAGATGGAACATGTCTTATTGTATATCGTTACATTAAATATCATTTGTGAAATCTCCACAAGGTTTTCCTTGAAAGAAGAAAAAGACAAAATCTCCAAAGAAAAAAAGTAAGATGGAACATGCCTTATTGTATATCCTTACATTACATTAAATATCATTTGTGAAATCTCCACAAGGTTTTCCTTTGAAAGAAGAAAAAGACTCAAAATCTCCAAAGAAGAAAAGCAAGATGGAGTATTGTAAAGAGATGTAAATCATATGAATTATTATTTCATTTCATAAAAATTAAAAAGGAGAAAAAACCAATTAAAACCTATGGGGAAGGGCAAGACGTGAAAGATCCGAGTAATACTATCAAAAAAGAATGTCCCTGTCGTATTATTTTGAATTTTACTCAGTATTTTTTATGATCTTTTATTTTCTATACAATTCTTTCTTTTTTAATTTGAAGAGGAGAAATTAAGTATTAAATATCATTTGTGAAATCTCCACGGGGTTTTCCTTTGAAAGAAGAAAAAGACTCAGAATCTCCAAAGAAGAAAAGCAAGATGGAGTATTGTAAAGAGATGTAAATCATATGAATTATTATTTCATTTCATAAAAATTAAAATGGAGAAAAAACCAGTTAAAACCTATGAGGAAGGGCAAGACGTGAAAGATCTGAGTAATACTATCAAAAAAGAATGTCCCTGTCATATTATTTTGAATTTTACTCGGTATTTTTTATGATCTTTTATTTTCTATACAATTCTTGCTTTTTTAATTTAAAGAGGAGAAATTAAGGTCCCTGGAAAAATCCTTTATTAGAAAAAACTGGATCCCCAAAAGTTATTTAAGATAAAGCAGATTTACAGGATCACAATTTTTAATTGGGCAATTATCATGTAGAGGCAAAAACCGACCAAAATAAGTAAAGGAAAAATGGAAGTAACAATTGGAGAAACAACTAGAAATGTAATGTTAAGTGCATTTTTCTCCAACTAAAAACGTAATGTCAAGTGTAATTTAGACTAAAGTTTGGCTTCAAAGTCTAATACATATAAACAATGAAAGTATTGTCTTGGGATATTAGAAGCTGAGGGAAGAAGGTATGATTAAATTTATTTCTTCTAGAATTAGTGAAGGCTTATTCATAATCTCTATATCATATTTTAGAGGAATAATCACTCTATGGGACCTCGATATGTTTTCAATATGCTTGGTCCAGTTTAGGCATATTCTCTAAACAATTTGTACGGGAAACAGTCTTATTGGTTCTCATGTTGATTTCTCTGATGCCATGTTGAAATTACCACTTATCTAGCACCTGACAGTTAATTTCAAATAAATCACTTATTGAATTAAAGCACAATTGAGTAATCAACTAAGCATGTAACGGAAGCATAAACAAGGAAACCAAAATCTCATGCACAAGAACACCAATATTTTGGGGTATAAATCCCTAGAAAATCCCCAAAGGGAAAACCAGTCTTAAGATGCTTTTATTATGGTCAAATCAGGGCTCCCGTAACAAGGAAAATGGCCCACAAAGAAAATATACATTGTAGACAAACCTAACAATGCATGTGTTGTTGTACGACCATGTACTGACACTTTTTCCGAGGTGTACGCACCTTTCCTTCAACAAACCCGCGTACATATGCGACTGTCTCCATTGAGACCTGCGTACATGTATGAAAACTTTGTACAGACACTTTCATACTGCACTAAGCTTTCCTCTGGCTTCAATCAGCTAAAACCCACCTACAACTGCCTCTTATCTCTCTTCTTCTTGACCTATTCGATCTCTAAATGGATATCCTTCTCCACCTATCCAAGATCTTGAATCACAATCCTTCGTGATCCAACCCTCCCTACATCAACACTTGAATGAAAACTCTTCACCCAACTAGTGAGATCTCCTCACTCTTATGTAAGAAAAAGTCATTTGCTTCTACACTTCTCACACTAACAAAAGTCCTTTGCTAGGTCCAACCTTGATCTCTCATCAAGGTAGTTGATCTTGGCATCTCACTAAAGATCCCGACCTTGGCATCTCACCAAAGGTCCCCACCTTGGTTTTTCACCAAGGGTCTTGATCTTGGCATCTCACCAAAGATCCCTACCTTGGTCTCTCACCAAGGGACTCTGTGTTGACTCAAGGTTGTTGGGAGCGCAGAGCAGGAGCAAGAGCGGGAGCGAGAAGCGCAGATTTTCAAAAATCTCCGAGAGCAGGAGCGTTTCAGAAGCTTTTTTTATATAATACATAAAAAATATATATTTTGATGCATATATATATATA
>CBVK0101271718.1:0-14454 GCA_900067695.1 Picea abies | reverse complement strand
GCAGACATTATTACATTATATACCCTCGCAGGGGTGCGGACATTCCATTTACAAAAATTTAAGTGCTGGTGTATAAAACACCCAGTAGAACCATCTCTGTCTCTGACATGGAATAATCTTCATGATAATGAGTTGATCTCTGTGCTAAACAGGCGGTCAACAAATCCTACAGCCAACTCGCAATGGCTCACTACTTCCAGCAATTTTCTTTCCATGCCCAAACTCAGAACAAGAATGAGCAAGAATGAAAATTAGGAACAACTCCCAAAATGATTGAGTAACAATTCAGGAACGAACAAAGGAACCCCCTAATAACCAAAGACAAGGTTTAAATAATCATATGCCAGTGCATAACGTGGCCTCCCCCAAGAAGCTCATGTAACCCCCTTTTCTCACTAAATCAAGGATGGGTATATAAAATATAAGAAAAGGCTTAGCCCTTTTAGCCCCCCTCTCTCGTGGAATCATAACCCCCTATAACTTTTTCCTTGTCCATCTTGCAACCAACAATGTATTTTATTATTAATATTCAAAGTATTACATTTTAAGGCTCTCTGACCTTTTTCAACTTTACAGGCACTCCGAGCTTTCATCAAATTAAAAAAATACATTATTAATCTGGAGACTCAAAACCGAGGTATTACATTCCCCTCCCCCTTATTTTGGCATTGTCCTCAGTGCATATATACAAAAGTAAAATCAAAACTTCAAAAAGTCGTAGGTACTCTTCCCGCATTGCACCCTCATGCTCCCAAGTGGCATCTTCAAGACCGTAACAGGTCCACTGAACCTTTACCAATCCTATGGCTCAATTCTAGAGCACATTGACCTTCCTGTCCAATATGCGCACCGGCTAGACCTGAAAGTCTCATTTTAGCTTCACCTGAATCAAATCCCAATCAATGACATGGTTAGGATCATGCACATTCTTTTTCAGTAAAGAAACATGAAATATAGTGTGCAGATTTAAAGAAGCGGGCAATGCAAACATGTATGCAACTAGCCCTATTCTATCCAATATCTCAAATGGACCACAAAATCTGACTGCTAACTTGGTACCACTGCCCAGCTTCAATGTGCTTTTCTTAGGCTTCACTTTCAAAAATACATGCTCTATCACTTTAAATTCTCTAGCTACCCTATTCTTATGTGCATAACTCGTCTACCTATCTTGTGTTGCTTTCAAATTATGCTTAATTTTAACCATCTGGTCTTCCATATCTTTGAGCAATTCTAGCTCAAGTGCTATTTTGTCTGTTGGGTTGTCCCAGCTCGCAAGAGTGTTGCATTTTCTACCATACAAAGTTTCAAATGGGCTCATCTTCAAGGAAGCTTGACACTTGTTATCGCACAGTTTGTAGCAATGATGAAAGGTTGTAAGATAGAAAGTCAAACGGGCATAACTGGAACCAATCCCACCCAATGTCACCACGATGAGAAGGTTCTTTCTCTTTAGGGAGGTTGGGCCCAGGGGAGACGTCCTCAGTGACCTGGGGCTTTGAAGAGGCAAGAGGATAATAAGACAAGGTTAAGTTTCCCCCCTCACAAGTCACCACCAATCAGATAATCCCGGCTAAATAGCCAATAATGAAGTAAAAACCCCCAAGAAACACACCTGCCTTGAGCAAAGCAACAGCAAACTGATATATGCAAGCTATTTCAATGGGTTAGCACTTCATATAGAAAAATATGACTATCTGATAAATATATAAGCAATTATGGCAATAAATATTGACGAAGTCAATGTTTATAAATATGGCAATGAAAGTAATGTCACTTCTTCAATAAATGCTAGAATAACGTTGGCATTCAATACAATAAATCAACACCTCATTCAATTAATGCCTTTAATCATTATTCAATTGCTTAATAAACAAAACGATGTTGCACTAATGATGTAATAGCATGAGATGACGGCAGCAATTAGGGTTAGTGGGGTTAGTTCCTAGGCTAGGGTTAGTAGTTAGGGTTTCAATTCAAGGTTTTGAGAGTTTTTAGATCAAGTCCACTTCAACATGTGAGGTCTTAGGATTAGTGCCTTAGGGTTAAATGGAGTCAATAGTGAAGGACGCAACAAGTGAAGGAGACAAAGTCAAAACAGCTAAGGACTGGAGGGAGGGACTTTGAGGTGTTGCAAAGGCAATGCCTCAAAGTCAAAACCCTAGGGGAGAGGTTCACCTTGGTGTAGAAGAACTAGGCCTCAGTGATCTCTCCTCCCTCCTTAACTCAAAAGGCAAAACGGCTAGCTGAGAATATGAAGCATATAACCAAAACTAGAGGGTTTGATGAGACAAGGTGTTGCTACAGCAAGGCCTTTCAGCAAACCCTAGAAAAAAAACGGCCCTAAGTGTAGTAGACCTAGGCTTAGGACGTCTCTCTCTTCTTGGCCTCTAGATAGTACGACTAGCAATAGGAGAAGAAAGGAAGGGAGTGTAGCAACGGCTAGGCTCTCTCCTTCTTCAATGGCTGAAAAATTCTCTCTCAAGGGACATTAGACAAGGACCTACTTGTGTGCTTGTCAACTAAGGTTTTATCCAGCGAAATCATAAACATATGCAAGAAAATTAAACTACAACCATTCATTCAAGAAGTTTTACAGAAAAATACTTACAATTCACCAAGAAATATCAATGCAAACCCTAGTTGTAACACCTTCCTTCAAGAGAAATGCCAAAATGTGCCAAAATAGTCTTCCTTCAACAAGTGTGCATCACTAAATCAGCCAATAACCCAAGAGAGGGCGCAAATTTCAGACCTCACTAATGAGTGAGTGAGTTGTGATGAAAAAATGAAGGTAAAAATCCCTCATTTATACAGTATCATGACCTAAATTTACATTTTAGGTCATGTAAAAGGCTGACAAGGCCAAAATACCAAAATCATATTGTTTTACATTAAATTGTCAAACTAAAACCCTAATCAAGTTGAAAAGAGAATAAAAGCCCCTCCAAGGGAGACATTAGCCCCTTTTAGGGCAAATGGGGCATCCTGGAGCAAAACGTTAGCCCTCCTTGGGCTTCTCCAACCTGTCGCACGTGCCAACACTGCCCAGTCTGCCTCCCAAGACGTCCATAATGTTGTATGACGTCATGGCTATGATGGGTGACGTCCTAGGCCTTCCAAGGCCAACGTTCCACTGAAAGAGGGCCAATCCCCCTAGGTCAAGCTCTGTCAGGGTGCCTCTGGTGGAACATCCTCTTCTTCTCCAGTGCAAAACCCCTAATTCATCTTTGTCTTGTCTCTGCCCCCTGAAGGGGTCTCAGCATCCATCTGATCGGCTCTTCAACCCCATGGAGGTACCGGTCCAAATGGTACCTGTCCGTTGGGCTCATCAGTCACAGGGATCATAGCAATGTCAATCACATCTCATCATCAGTATTATTAAACATGTGCATAAAATCCCTAATACATCAATTAACAGCTCAAAGACGTTACACAAGCCTACAATACAAGTGTGGAGAAAAGGACAAGGCGTCCTATTGGGCTAGTGTCCACAGAAGAAGGAAAGTTCCCGGAAGAAACCTCATCCAAGCCATGTAAGTGGGTGATGTGGTTAGGGGATGTCTAAACATGTGGGTAGAGTGAGGGCCAAGGATGCAAAAAATGTTACCTGTGGGTGCCTTTGTAGAAGGCGAGTTGTACCTATCATGGATGCATTTTTTCCAAGCCCATTCTTGCCTTTGATTCTTCATTCTTTTATTCTTTTATCCTTTACTGCTTTTATTGTTCAAGAGCTAATCAGGGGACACTACCCTGGCGTGGTGACCAGTGGTGACAGCGTTACCCACAAGTATTTTCACAGAAATGAGAAGGTTGGCTCGTGATGAGACCCCCTTTCCCTTGGCCATGCAACCAATAATCACTGCCCTGGTGTGGTGACCAGCTAATGGCAATGTCATACTGTTCGATACCCATGGACCTAATAGGCTAGCTCGTGATGAGACCCCCTATCCTCTGGTTAGGCCTTGTTTTATTATTTTTCCAGGTCCCTCTTGTTTCTTGCTGAGAAGCCTTTTATTGCTTTCTCGGGGATCCCTAGGCGAAGCATCTCAAGGTTTTATTTTTAGGCTTTTATCTTTTACCAGCTTGCTTTTACCTTCTGGGCCTTTAGCCCCTTCTTCCCACAAGATAAGGTGCAATTCTGAAAATAGGTCAACCCAATGTCTGGACAAGTGGAATGGGATAGGTGAGCCGGAAACAAGATGGAAAAGTGGTACTATGATGGGAGCGGACGATGGCTTCTCAAAAATTCCCCCCAGTGGCAAACCAAAACCTACAAACACAGGTTTGCTAGGGCACCCTATCAATCCCCCCAAACATGGTCAAGTGGGCAAGTGTAAGATCCAAGCAGTTGTTAGAAATAAAAGGAATTAAATGCATACATTCAATGGTTTTGATGATCAAAGTGACACATACCATGATACCCGAACCAATTACCTCATGGAGCAAGAACCTTCTCTGACACAGGACCAAGCCGATGGTGATGGATGTTGTTGCTGCTGACAAGATAAAGGTGTTGGAAGAAAGAAAAGGTGGGCCCTCTAGGGCCATGCTAAAGTCAATCCTACTCTCGGTACTCCATGTCTAGGACCTGTGGGCCTTGAGACATGATCTCCTAGTTATCCCTGAAAGTGGGGGATAACAATACCCATTATTGTAGGAAAACTCAACCAAATGCAAGCAATCTTCCCACTTAGATGGCTTATCCATCACATACATTCTCAACATGTCTTCAATTACTTGGTTGACTCTCTCTCTCTCTGCCCATCTAACTGTTGATGGTATGTTATACTAAAGTTCATATTTGTACCAAATCCCTTAAGCAATCTTCTCCAAAGGTTTGAAGTAAACTTTGTATCGATGTTTGAAACAATTGCCTTAGGTATTCCATGCAACCTAGCAATTTACCTCATGTAAATTTCTGCAATATTAGTTGTCGTATTAAGTCATCTTCACTAGAATAAAATGAGCAGCCTTGGTTAATTTATCCACCACTACCATTATTGAATCATGTTGTCTTGTTGTCCTAGGTTATTTAGTAATAAAATCAATGGTTGTTACTTCCCATTTCCTCTCTGGGATTGGTAATGGATGTAGCAAACCTGTTGGGTGTCTATGCTCAGCTTTCACTCTCTTACATTCCATACATCTAGCAATGTAATCAACAACATCCTTCTTCATTCTTGGACAAAAGTATTGGCTTCTTATTGTTGCAACAGGGATGTCCGACATATGGAACATTATGCATTTCTTTTCACACCAAATTCTTGAGTTCTCCAGAATTAGGAACATAAATTCTATTTTTACAGATAAGTACTCCATCTTCTCCCATGTTATACTCGTTAAATCTCTTATGTACTTCTTGTTGTAAGCTTTATTTTACTTGTAGGTAACGTTGGGTCGTAACATCAACATCTATAGTTCTATTCTTTAAACCTGACTGATGCATACTAATGGTTGTAGCATGCATGATATTTACCCTTCTGTTGAGTGCATCAGTAACTTTATTTTATTTTCCTTTAATATGCTTGATGTCAAAGTCATACTCACTTAAGAATTCCAACCATCTTGTTTGTCTGGCATTTAAGTTGGTTGCTCAAAAAGATATTTCAAACCAATGTGGTTTGTCCTTAATTCAAATTTTTCCCCATTAAATAATGCCTCCACATCTTCAATGCGTGAACTATGGCAGCAAACTCCAAATCATGTGTCGCATAATTCCTCTCATGTTCCTTAAGCTTTCTAGACTCATAACCAATGACAAGCCCATTCTGAGTGAGGACTCCACCAAGTTCTTCTTTGCATGCATCCATACATACCACAAAATTCTCATTTGGGTCAGCAATCTTCAAAATAGGTGAACCGGTAAGTAATTCTTTCAATAAATTAAAATTGTCTTCACACTTCGTTGTCCCTTCAAATTTAATTCTCTTCTTTTGTAAAGAAGTGATGGGATGAACAATCTTAGAGAATCCTACTATAAATCTCTTGTAGTATCCATCTAATCCCGTAAGAGATCTAACTTCTGAAATATTCCTTGGTGTTGGCCATCCCTTAATGGCTTCAGTCTTCTCTAGATCTACTACTATACTTTCCTCTAAAATAATGTTCCCCAAATAATGGATCTGCTCTTGGTAAAAAGAACACTCGCTTAGATTGGCATATAGCTAATGGTCCCTTAACACTTGCAGTACCAATCTCAAGTGATGCTCATGCTCTTCCTTTGACCTGGAATAAATAAGTATGCTATTCAAGAAAACAATGACAAACTTGTCGAGATAATTTCTGAGTATGCCATTCATCAAGCACATAAAGACAGTTGATGCATTGGTCAATCCAAATGGCACCACTACAAATTCACAATGCACATACCTAGTTCTAAAAGTTGTATTACGGAAGTCTTCTTCCTTAATTCTCACCTGGTGATATCTTGATCAATGTTGCACTTATCGTTATTGGGAATTTATCACCAAGGGGACAAAATTAAAATTTTCGACAATATCAGGGAAAATATCATAAATTATCGAGAAACTTTAAAACTTACAAAAATAATCATTTTTTTCATTTTTTTTAACTTCTAAAGCAACATCAACATCAAACAAACACATTGTCGCATAAATATGAAAACAAAACTACAATATAATATGTATAAGATGTCAAGTGGTCCATCAAACATCAATACTGAAATATGATATTTGTCCTAACTCCTGAGTCATAATTCCTAGTAGGATAATACAAAATCACATCTAAACAAATATAAATGTATCTCATGAGAATCTAGATACTACAATCCTACAAGGTTAATCATGATGCACTAAGATATCAACGACTCCCTCTGGCCCTAGCCCTTTTATGGCCAAAGGTCAGCATTGGTGCTTTTCCTCTAGAAGCAGTAGGTGGGACTGAGGTGGAAGGTGCAACTCTTGGGAATAAGGTGGAAGATGGAGTGGGATGTATTCCACCTCCTCCCCTAGTTGGCAGTCTCTCTGGACATCGTGGCACTAGATCCAGCAAACTCTCAATGTCCTCCTGCTCCAAATCTGTCTCTCGTGGAAGTGGAACATCCTCTAATAACTCCTCCAAATCATCAGCATCATGCTCCAACCACTCAGGTGCCTCCTCCATGACATGCCTCTCGGCCTCCACCCTCCACGGACTCGTGGTGTCAAGCACATCCAATGAAATGGCATCTGTGTCAGGTACTTTAATGATCCGCCTCACCCACAACCTGATATTGTAGCAGACATAGACCATGTCATTGAGGCGATGGACATCTAACCTATATGATGGGCCAATTTTTAGTTAGAGGATGATGTCCCATGGGCATAAATTAAATTAATGAAACTATAAAAAATTAAAATTTTAATAACCTGTTGCGCTTCTTAGAGTGTATCTTTTCAAAGACACTCCAATTGCGCTCACACCCTAAAGAGTTGCAAGTTTGACTCAACACCCGAATGGCAAATTTTTGCAACTCTGGGACTCTTCTGCCATAATTTGTCCACCAAACATCTACAACAAATAAATGGAAAGGAAAGACAACAAATTATATTTCCATTGAGTAACTATGTAACAAATGTCAAATAGATAGAAAGGAAAGACATTGAAATTTGAAAGTTTGAAACAAATTTTACTTGTAGTTTACTTGGCATCCTAGTGGTCCTATCTTGGATAGCCATATCATACCCAAATGTCCCAGCATTGAACTTACAGATCTCAATTTGTTTGGAAATCTTTGAGTGTTCAACAAGAGTCAACACCATCCTCTGAAGACATTGGAAAAATTCATCCATAACCTCTGCATCAAACCTAAATCCACATGCATAAGAGTATGCAGGGTTGATGTAGAGCCTTGTTGAATGAATCGGACAATGGAGAGTGTTGTTCCATCACTCATCAATCACACTCCATATCTCAACTCATCTAGTGAATGCCTCTTTCCCCTTGTCCTCATAGTATCGATAAATAGCTTCCTTGGCCCTATCCATGGCCTCATACAAGTAGCCCATTGTGGGCTTCTCACCATCAACCAAGCGAAGAACCTTTACCAAAAGTTCACTGACAGCACACAACTATTCCACTCCCCTCCAAAACCTCTAATCGTGTCTCACAAATCGGGCTATGGCTTTCCCATCCACTTTAGTCCTATAGACACAAGACTTCCACTCATCTAACAAAAACATCCTCTGCAACTCCAACATAGATTTATGGAGAGACTAAAGAGAAATGAAGCTAGTCCCAAAACGCGTGATAGCAGGATGAACCAACCCTTTGTTCCCTGTGAATTGTCTCATGAGTGTAAGAACATAGTTATGATTATATGTATATATATATATATATATATATATATATATTGTAACACTCCGAGCAGACTCTACAGTTTCCTTGATCCAAGGAATTTTTCCGATGTCCTCTAGCATCAAATCAATGCAATGGGCAGCACAAGGAGTCCAATATAGGCTCTGACACCTCTCCATGAGCAACTTGCCAACAACAACATAATTGGCAGCATTGTCTGTAATGACTTGGGCAAAATACTGCAGACCTATCTCCTGGATGAAATTATCCAACAACTCACATAATAATTGTGCATCTTTAACATGTGCAGATGCATCAATAGATTTGATAAATATTGTCCCTCTGGGACAATTAACCAAGAAGTTGAGAATGGACATGCCCTTCCCATCTGTCCAACCGTCTGACATAACGATACATCCTGTAATCTCCCATGATTCCCTCAACTCAACCAATCTCCTTGTGCAATCGACCTTTTCTCCTTGAAGGAGAGGCCCCTCTCAATTCATTATAAGTAGGGCCCCTCTATCCTGGACCAACAATAGCAACAGCTTCAAACATGGAGTGGTAGAATGGGTTTTGGGCAATGTTGAATGGTATGTCACTCCATAGGAAACATTTTGCCACAATCTTGTCGACCTCATCCTTCTCCTTCGTTTTCACTATCGATCAAATAGAAGGTTGCCCTATAGGCACTAACCTCAGCACAAAGAAAGGTGAGGATGATGAGGGGCTAGGCATTGTGGAATGTGAACCCGAAGATTGGCATTCCCCAGCTCCTGATATGCTTGTAGATCTATTTGCAAGCTCAAGCCTGAACTCTTCCCTTTGCTCTCTCCTCCTACCCGTTGCAAAAATGGATTGATTTGCAATGTGAACAATTTTCGAGGTAGACGCTGGGCAAATCCCCACTTCATTCCATGGGATTTTGGCAAGGTGGTATTTCAAGCGACTGATGCCGCCAAACATTTCCATGCCACATAACTTGCAATTCAACCTCATTTTGTTATGGTCATCATAAGGTAGACCATACTCCCACATTGGGTCAAATGGCTTTGGCATTTTGTAATGTGTGGATCACTGATTAAATTTTTAAACCTATGGGAAAAAAAATGGGGGAAATTTAGAATCTAAATCCACAGAAAAACTTCAAAAATGCTAGAATTAAACTACTATAGCTACACAAGTGTCAAATCCTCCATTAAAAAGGGGCAAAACTAAGTATATCTAATGGACATTGCAAACCCTATACTAAATCTAGAAAAACAAAGAAAATTAGGGCATAAATTTGTTTACATGCTTGGTTCAATGGATATGGTAGATTGGAGTAGATCCCCACTCCACAAATGCTTACTTGATGGCAACAAAATCTATGGATTTCCCTTTGTTTGCTTGATGGAAAATGGTTACAATACCATTAGAGCTCAAACCCCCTAGCTAGCATTTGCAAAATGACCAAATAAAACCCAAAAATTGGATTTTATAACCCAAAAACCGATCGGATTTTTAGTAGGGCAATAATTTCGATCGACCCATGATAATTTCAATATATCGTAAATATCGTGATTGATTGCCCCGATATTATCGTCGAGGGTTGGTTTGGCGATATTATCACGATAAATTCGATAACATCATGATACGTGCAACACCGATCCTGATCTCAAGTCTATCTTTGGAAATATCTTTGCTCCTCTTAGTTGATCAAAGATGTCATCAATTCTAGGTACAGGGTGTTTGTTCTTCACAGTGGCTTTATTTAGTTGTCTAAAGTCAATACATAGCCTCAACATTCCATTTTTCTCTTTCACAAAGAGTATTGGTGCTCCCCAAGGTGATACACTTGGGCGTATGTACCCTTTCTTCAACAATTCTTTCAATTGCATTTGTAATTCTTTTAATTCTCGTGTACTCATTCTGTAAGGAGTCTTTGACACTGGGGCATCCCCTGGTACTAAATCATTAGGGAAATCTATATCCCTCTTTGGTGGCAATCCTGGCATTTCTTTAAATGCATCCTCAAACTCTTACAATACTGAAAAATCTTCAAGACTTTTCCCTTTGGTCTTTTCTAGCTCCTCCACATGAGTTGCATATAATTGACATCCTTTCCTAAAGCATCTCTTCAGTTGTAAGGCTGAAATCTCCCTGATAGAAATGGGTCTTGGAATTCCTTGCACAATGCTCTGCTTTCCTTCTTCATCAAGACAAGTAAATGTCTTGTTATGGCAATCTAGGACAACATGATGTTTGTCCAACCAATCCATTCCAATTTGGATATCATAAGATCCTAATGGTATGATATTCAGATCAGCACTAGTATTCACTCCATTCAAATTTATTGGACAACCTCTGACAGTCTCATAGATCCTCCTTTTCATTCCAGTAGCTAGCTTAACCAACCATGACCTTTCAAGCTTACTTTTCTTCAATTGGAATCTGACCACTATCTTAGGATCAATGTAACTATGGCTTGCTCCTGAATCAATAAAAATAACAGGTTGATTTATGATCTTACCTTCCACCTCAATCATATGGGATTGGTGTTCTTCTTGTCGATCTTCCAAGGCTGCCCTTTGACGGTCGGCCATGCCCTGTCCCTCTAGTCCCCACTCTTAATTCCTTTCGTCCTGGATAGGATTGGAGGCCTTGAGATGAATATATTGGGACACATGGTTTACGGGAGCCAGGTTTTTTCGTAGGGGATTTCGCACTATGTAGTGCTAGTCCAACCCATGGTCTTGTGCACCTATGTCATTTCCCACATGGTCATGTGTCTAGAGTATGTATGCATCCTTCTTGGCTTTGGTGCATTACTCATTTATAGTTCTCAATGTGGTAGTCTCACAATTCGCCGCATCTCACATTTTTCGAGGCAGGTCATGAATCTCGATGCACGGGGTCCCAGGGCCAAAAATGGAACAGGGCCTCAAATTGACCGTTATGATGTGTATTCGACATGCCACGTCGAAATTTTGGCAAAAGACAAGATTTTAAGGTGAAATCAATAGTCGAAGGGTCACGCAAGCATGTTTATGGGGCAAACGTGGAATAAGAGGGCTATTCATTGACATGAAAGGGAAAATCCAACATCAAGGGTCAAGCCAATCTCATTTCGAACAAAACCCATGTGCCAGAATTTGTCAGTCCGAAAAAATTTCCATGGATTCGGCAAAATCAATATAATGGGGCAATAAAAAGAACATATAAAAGTTATGAGTGATTAAAAAGGCAAAGTTTGAATTATGGTAATATGGGGGCGCTTGGCATAAATTTTATAACAATGTGAGGGGGCCTTTTTTTGTTTAGCACACATGTATTTGAACATGGGCGCCCCTTCATAAATCAAAGTCGTCGGTTAAGCCAATAGCCCAAACTATAAAGGAAGTTGCCACCACTTAAGCCAACCATCATTAAATTAAGTTGTTGATGAGAGGTGAAGTCGTGGGACGCCCCATTAATAAAAACGATCCTTCGATTTATTATCTTGGCCTACATTAAGGTAAATCGACCCAAGTAATAAAGTAATTAAATCATGGGTCAATAGTTGTGCGTAAAAGGAGTTGTCGTTAGCACTTTAAACAAGTGATTCGGCCCCACATATTAATTAATGGAAATCTTCCCCCCACCCAGTTAAATTGGCTCTTATTAAATTAAATAGACTCAACACACATGCGTTGAAAGAGAGTCGTGGGGCAGTCAAACCAACCGTTGGCACACTTATTCAAGGCAAATCAGCCCTCGCCAAGTCAAATTTGGAGCTATGGCACATTATTTCAAGCAATACCATTCTATTCCTTAATTGTGGGCATTCAATGTGAGTTGTTAGGGTTCAATGAAGGATATGTTGAAGTCGAAAAGTCAATCTAGTTGTTGGTGCACTCTTCCCAAGCAAGTTGAGCCTCTTTTTTCTAGTTGTTGCATCTCTTGTTCAATTCAAACCCTTTGTGGGTATTTTTTAATGTTTAAAATTCATTGTGTAAAAGTGACATAGTCTCCAAGTTGTGGAAGACAAGTCAGAAAATTATTATTTTGAGGGAGTGGTCAAACTAGCCGTTACAAAGCGAAGTTATATAATGCTAGCCCCCTTGTCTCATTGGTTGTTGTCAAATTGTGAGATCATTTATGCCATCCAATAAGAACTTTTATTTTCCACATTTTATGGGTTGATTCTTCTATGCTCTTTCTTCTTGGCCAAAGGTAAAAGTACTTCAAAGAATAGGCATTGTGTTTTGTATCATTTGCAAGGCCATTGGATCAATCCATTAAGGGGCAACATAGTCACGTGGAAGGAGAGATCTTGACTTCCGTCTCATCTACTCCTTTGGTGGTGTCAAGTGGTTCAAATCCAAGTGTTGGACAAACACTTATCACGGGTATCTTCAACAAGGAGAAGATCTCATTTCACATCCATGTTGATCTAATAGTTGCAGACCATCCCACTAGCAGAGCTTTCCCGGCAAGATCTAAATGCAATACAACTATTCTAGACTAGATTGGGGGCGATAGTCCATCAACTCCAAACCCAACTTCTAGTCCAAATTTTGCGGCCGACTTCTAAAGGGTTGTGATCGCAATCCGACGCTCTAGAGGTAAGAGTAAGGCCAAGGTAAGCCTCACTACTTCAACCATTTTATTTAAAGAAAATCTCAAAATCTCTTTTATTTTTGTTTAAATAAAATATATTAAAAATATATATATATATATTGATCCTAGCTTGCTCTTAAAGTTTCATCTTAATAGCTAGTAGATCTTTGGGGATTTTAGCACTAGATCTATCTTCTAACCAAGGATATTTCACCCACTTGTTTTCTGCAATTAAATCACATATTTCACAAGGGTATTGACAGGTTTTTTGCATATCTGCAATATATTACAGCAAAGTTTACAACAGATCCAGCAATAACCTCACCCTAAGGGGCTGCCAAGTAAGTATCTATCCTAAGAAGCCCCTTGTGTTTTTTCCAGATTCATTTTATAATTGAAAATCTGAATTTTTGGGATAAAAATAAGCAATTTCCAGCCATTACAAGATTATTATCTTGCTGGAATACTTTTTGGGGTTTTGACCGTAAGGGGATTTCAACCCCAATCTCTGCAAGTAGTTTCCAGATTGCTGGAAACTTCAATTTAATTGCAGATTTGAAGCTTTGGGCTATAAATTTCGTTACTAAGTTGCTACTCAAGCTTCCCCATCCACAGATCCATTGATCTCAAGTGTTTCCATGCTTGTGGGTGGCCCCAAATGGGAATTTTTCTTGTTGTTTTCTGTTTTTTTGTGTATTTTTCAGATCTGAAAGTACATAACAGCAAGGAGTTTAGTCGTGTACATCCATTTGCAAAGAGGTAAACTAAGGATATGATCTCTAAGTTGGGAATGGCATTTATCACTCTCTTTGCATGGTTTATTGACTCATTTTACTAAGTTTGAGTGATAATTTACTTGTTGGTCTGCATTATTTCTGTTGTTTATTTATCATTCCAAATCAGTGAATTTAATAATTAACTCCTACCTTCACCTCAATATCACATCTAGGCACTGGTCTACTAATTTTGGGTGAAGTTGTGTGTAGAATAGGGAAGCCTCTCATAGCCATCTGTAGGAGTTACGCTTAAAGAGTGGGGAATTGTGCCGAGGTGACAATGGGCACTTGTCCTATGTGGTACTACCTTAGCGCCTTGAAAGGACCTTGACGAGACCGCTAATCTAGGAGGTAACAGAGACTAGCACCACGACGTTGAAGTAATCCCTCACCCAAATAAATCAACAATGAACATCAAGCTCTACAAGAAGGGCTTCCACACGAGAATGGCCTTCACCAGCAAAATCAAATATGGCTTGATGAAAACCAATTAATACTTCAGCCAAGGAACCTTAAGGAAAAACATAGCATGGTATCAAATGCTCACCAAACCAACAAGGAAAAATGAGGACAAGCCTAAACTCCTTCCTCCAAAGTAGTTGTGCAACTCCTCAATGGATCAATTTTGAAGGCTTAGAAATTCCACCATTAATCTTCATGCACCAAACAAAATGAAGTAGGAAAAGCTTCAAGCATTAACAACAATCATCCACAAAGAAAGAACCCTTAACACCGTAAATGCTCCAAGAAAGATATATTGATTAGGCTTCAAGAGAGACAGCTCCAAATTATCCAGCCA
>CBVK0101271716.1:0-11247 GCA_900067695.1 Picea abies | reverse complement strand
AAAGCAATGCAAAGAAAGAAAGAGACCTAACTAGCATAAAAAACTAGGTTTTCTTTTATTTTTTTCCAATCAAAGAAGAACTAACAGAAGATGTTAAAAATAAGCCAAAAAATCAAGCTAAAAATAAACCAAAAATAGCTAGGAAACACAGAGAGACAAGAGGATTTAATTTTTTATTTCATAAATAATCTGAGCCTACAAACTATCTAAACCCCAAACAATAGAAGCTTCTATAACTCAAGAAGACCTGGGAACCACAAGTTTCCTATAGGAAAAGGAAAATATTTTAAAAAATTCTCCAGAACAACAAAGATGCTTGCTATGCATGGCTAGCTTGTGTATGTATGTGGGATGTATATAATATATACCGCATATGTACACGTGCTGTATAAATAAAAGGACACGTACACCTCTATAAATAAAAAAAATAAAAAATAAATTTGGACAGACAAGTTGGGAAAGGGAAGTTGGTAAGCACCTTGAAGGTGACCAGAGACCCAACCTGACTCAGAACACTCAGAAATCTGAGAAAGAAACTAAAAAATCAAATCTAAACAAGATCTCCCACTATGTCCCTAGAGAGATTCTCGAGTGGAGTCACCAATTCTGCTAAGAGGGGAAATCCCCCTATTACTATACTAGGTCAGAGTATAGGCATATAATTGATCTCCCTTAAAAGACAATCCTATTTATAAACTACCCCAAACAATCTAAATAAAGATACAAAATAGAAGAAGGTAGATTAGTAAGTGTACATGCAGTCCTAACGTCCGATGTAGACTTCCTTCAACTTTGTAGTTTCCTTGGTTGCGAGTCTCTTCCCAAATATGACCTGCAAGAACACTTAGGCATACAATACTACAAATATACAACCTCTAATTATCCATGTTAGAATTCAGATATAAACGTAGAACATTAATCAATAAATATATCAAGACACAATATATTGGGACAGAAAATGGATTATTTTATTCAAATTGAAGATTATAATATTACAACCTTCTTGTCGGCGACGCTTTGCGAAACTGGTCCGAGATCCTCTATATATTGTTGCTCCAAGCACATCATTTCATAATCGCCTCTCATAATCAACTACTTGATTTAAGAAAAGGAAAGGGATTACATAAAGAGAAGGGGTTAGATGGGGAATGTTGAGGCCAAATCTCAGAAAGGGATACAAAAACTTGGGCAAGGAGGGAAAGGGATTTTGGCAAAGTTTTTCTATTCTAATTCTTGGTTATGGAATGATACCTCAAGACCTCCTTTTATATGTCCAAAATATGGTTATTCGGTTTGGGGATGGGCTACAATGGGTGAATTGGTTGGGAAACCCTTGATAGCCCGTAAACTCTGTCGAATTCCTTGCAACTTTTTATTTTTTGCAACTTTTGGAGGTAAACGCGTGCTGTTTAGTGTGAAACTAGCATATGTACGTGGGATATCTAGTATGAAGCTATAATATGTACACGGGAAGTAGTGCAACATGGCATGTACATGATCCAAAAAATGGTTTTTTAAAGAGAGATCCTCAGTAGTAATTTGGGAAATTGTGCAAATAGAAAGACCAATGCCATGTATGCATTGGTAGGGAATTTTAGGGCTATAACAATTATCCCTAAGTGGAAACAAATGAGTCAATGAGTGCAGAGAGGATTTAAACCAAAATAATTTCAAAGTTTGAATATATGATTAGGAAAACTAAAACAAACTCCCTACCAATTAAAACAAAAACATATAGGCGGGGAGGATAACACTACGGCCCAAACTCCAACCAAAATAATTGTATAGAGAGGATAACACTCCATCCCACAACTACTTAAACTAAACATAATTAATAAGTGATAAGTAAACCTTAATATCGATATAATATGGATTTATCACCTTTTCTTTAATTTTCAAAAAATACCAGACTCCAACCAAAACAAAACATCTTAAACCTTTCTTAAAATTCCCAAGATTTGTGTTCAAAACATTACTGTAATATCTTAAAAATTAATATTTATGTAATGTTAATATAGAAATAAACAATGTACAAAATCCCTATAGATGTATGAAACCTATCTCTTTATCATCTTAGTTTTGCTTCAATGTGAGAAGTGGTTAAATTTCAATAGTTTTATTTTAATTGTATTGAGATGCTTAATTTACCACTCTCTAGAAAAGATGTATCAACTAAAATGAAATATAATTTGATATTTGATTTTTAAGATGAAAACTGTATATAATAAATAAATTTAAAATGAAAAATGTTCACTTAAAATACATATATAAACAAATTAGTATATATTTATTTTAGCTTTTAATTTATGAAGCAACAAGAAGGATCAAATCTTTTAAAACACAATACTTAACATGTTTTGATTTTTTTCAATTTCTTTATAGATTTTATGTTACGACAGATCTATGCCACTTGTAGTTCCACTTCAATGTTGGGAGTTATCTAACCAATGCACACCACCTTGTTCCAATGGTGGTCCAACTTGTAATATCCCCAAATGGAGACCCTTAAAATTTTGTGATTCTGATTGTGATATTTTGTTAAACAATATGTTGGTTTTGTCTTCTTGAGTTGCAGTAGGGTTTAGTTTATTTTTCTTGCAACAAGTAAATGGTTTACAAGAAATACATGACTTATAACAACAAGATACAAATAGGAATAAATCAAGAGAATAGCCACAATAACTCAGATCTGAATTTATTTATCAAATCGTTGAGCTTAGTATAATAGAAGAGCATATGTGGAATAGATACTAAAGAATGATATATGTGGCTGAATAACACCTCCAAAATATAGTAGAAGAGAAATATATAGGTCCTTCTGAGCCTCCAACAAATGCATGCAAATAATGGAAAGATCAATCTCTTTCCCTTCCTCAAATACGATGACTCTCCCAGCTAAGTTGTGCCCTCACTAGCTGTAGCACACCCTAGTGATTCCCATGGGATGAATAAAGCTCCCAAACTCCAAAATAATGTTGAATCCCTAAAGGATGTGAGATGACTATCTTCTATGATGATTTTCCTTAGTTGTACCTGCAGATATGACCCTCAAAACTCTGAATTTCTATGACCAAGTGCACCCTCCTTCAGAAAACATGCCCAACTATGAGAATAAATAAATATGGAGTGATAAACCCCCAAGGAATGGTGAGGAAGGTCTCCCTAGGGATGGAAAAAACTCCTGTAACAAGATCTTTTCTAGATCCAATGTCCTCTATCCAAATAAAACTTGTTCTTCTTAGACAATGTGCCCCACTTATGTAGAAATCTTCAAGAATGTGCCCCTGCTCCACAAATAACTGTTGAAGCTGATCTGAACTGGATAGAATGGTGAGGGTGGAATATTTCACCACCTTGGCCAAGCTTGGACCAAGAAAGGAGGGATATTTCACCTCCATGCCGATCTCTATGGTTTGTCTTTTCAAAAAACTCAAAACACTTAAGCTGGCAGAGCTCAAAGTGCAAATAGAAAAATGATCAAGAATGAGGAGTGAGGCACCCTCTTCTTATTTTATACCCCTGCATTCTAATTTTTACTTAAATTATTTAATTGGATTCTAATTTTTATTTATTTACTTTCTCATCATAGCCAATTAGATTTTATTTCCTTTTTAGCCAATGTCACTTTAATAATTTGACTTTAACACCTTAGTGACATAATTTGGTCCCTTAGTCCCCTTTTAGTGAGACTATATCCTAGCGGGAACAACTAGGCTACTAAGTCCCCCCAATATTGGTCAAGTATAATGGGATCTTACAGTCTCCCCTACTTGAAATTGCTTTCCCACAAGCAATTTTGAATCAATTTGTTGCAAAACCTGTTCACTTTCCCAATAAGCATCTTCAATTGGCAGATTCTTCCATTTTATGAGATACTCCTTGATGCTCCTATTTCTCAACATTTTCTCTCTAACTTCCAAGACATACTCATGGATTAGAATCAACTGAACCTCCTCATGAAGTTGTGGTATCTCCTTTGCAATTGCTACTTTCCGGTCCAATTCCTTCTTCAAGCATGACACGTGGAATACATTGTGGATCTTTCTTCATGTTGGAAATTCAATTTCATATGCTACCTCCCCAACTCTTCCACTCACCCTGTATGGAACATAAACACGTGGCTTTAGTTTTTACACACCATTCCTTTTGATGGATATCTGTCAATATGGTTGCAATCACAAATATACCAAGTCCCTACCTCAAAACTGTGCTCCACCCTGTTTTTGTCCGCATAGAGATTTTGTTGGTTCTGAGCTTTCTGCAAGTAGTCCTTAAGATCCCTTAGAATTGCCTAACTCTCTTGGATCCAATCCCTGGCTATGGGAGCCCTAATTTCTCCCAATGCAACCGCCATAAATATGAGTAAATCATAACCATACAATGCTATCAAAGGTGTCATTCCAATGGATCTGTGATGAGTAGTGTTGTAACAATACTCCCCTAAATGTATCCATTTGATACAAGCCCTCTGTTTCCCTACCACATAATTTATGAGATACCCTTCCACCCATTTATTGACTATTTATATTTTTCCATTCGTTTGTGGGGGATAGATTGTGTTAGGAGACAATTCAGTGCCAACCAGTTTGAATAAATCATGCTAGAAAGTGCTCATGGATATGCTATCCCCGTCACTTACAATATTCTTGGGCAACCCATGTAGCCTAAAGAATTTCTTGAAGAACATTTTTTCTACCTAATAAGTGCTATACTCGATGGATATGGTGAATAAATGTGCTTATTTATTCAACTGATCCACAACTACAAAGATGGCATCCTTGCCTTGCACCTTGGGAAAACCTGTGATGAAATGCATAGATATACTTTCCCATTTCTATGATGGAATAGACAGTGGTTGTAACAACCCTGTAGGATGAGTGTGCTCAAGATGTTTTTGTTGACAAGTTGTGCACTCCCTATTGTAGTGCATGACATCTTCTTTGAGACCCTTCCATGTGAATCTTTCCTTAATCTGGCTATAATTTTTGACGAACCCTTGGTGCCTTGCTAATGGTTAGTCATGAATTTCTCTTAACACCCTTTCCTTAAATTTGGGCTCTAGTACTATATAAATTCTCCCTTTATAGTATATGAGATCATATATGACCCAAAACCTCTCATCCTAAATTTTCCCCTCCATAAGCTCACAAGCAAACCTATTTTTGGAATATTCTAATAGTAGATGCGATTTCCATTCACTTGAAATTTCTGATAAAGCAGAAGCTCCAGGCTTCCGAGATAATGCATCTGCTACCACTATTCTTTTCTTTGAAAAATTTGACGTAAAAATAATGGGCTTTGATTTTTCTTACCCACTTCTATTTCCTTTCATTGAAGTCTTTTTTCTCCAAGAAGTATTTAAGGCTATTGTGATTTGTTTTGACTATAAAATTTTCTCCCACCAAGTATTGTCTGAACTTGGCTAGAGCATGCATGATGGATAACATCTCTTTATCATATATGGTGTACAAAAACTTGGGACCCATTATGTTTTTTCTCTCAAAGGAAATAAGATTCCTATTTTACGTAAGGACCACTCCAATTCCTTCTCTTGATGCGTCACACTCCAGTATGAAGGGCTGAAAGAAATCTGGTAATGCTAGAATTGGGAACATGCTCATAACTTTCTTTATTTTGTCGAAATTTTGTTGATATACTTCCATTCATTTGAACTCTCCCTTCCTGGTTATATCAATCAAAGGCACACAAAGTTGTGAGAACCCCTGAAAAAATCTCCTATAATAGGTGAAATAGAAAGAAATCCACATAACTATGTGATGTTCCTGGGTGTTGGCCAATCCAAAATGGTTTTCATATTTTCCTAATGAACTTGTACCCCCTTTGGTCCAATGATATGTCCCAAATATAGTACCTCTATCATCCCAAACTCACATTTAGACTCCTTGGAATAAAATGATATCTCCTCCATGATGCTCAAAATCTGATCCATATGCTTGAGGTGATCCTCCTAGGTTTTGTTGTAGATTAGCAAATCGTTGAAAATAAAACTAAAAGGTACTTCCTCAATTTATTATTGAATATGTGGTTCATGGAAGATTGAAATGTAGCAGGCACATTAGTTAGCCCAAAAGGAATAACTAAAAACTCATAGTGGCCATAATGACACCTGAAGGCCATTTTGTGGATATCTTGTTCCCTTACCCAAATCTGATGGTATCTAGAATGAAGATCAATATTTGAAAAATATATTGCACCATGGAGATCATCAAGAAACTCATCAATCCCGGGAATGTGATACTTGTTTTTTATTGTCTTTTTGTTGAGTGCCCTATAGTCAATGCACATCCTCATGATGCCATCTTTCTTCTTAACCAAAACAACCAAAGATGAAAATGGGCTTGAACTAGGCCTAATGTGATCCATATCCAATAATCATGTGATGGCATTTTCAATTTAGTCCTTGAACCTCTTTGGGTTCTTGTATAGTGTGGTAATGACTGGTTTAGCTCCCTAGTGTGTTCAAAGCCCCTATTTGGTGGTTTCCTTTGAGGAATTTTCCCAAACACCTTTTCATGCTTTCCTAGTATCCTCTGCATGCCCTTTGAATAGTGTTGCACCCTTCCTTAGCAGTTTGCACCGAAACCAAACATCCTGCTGCATAAGCCACATCCTCTCGTATGAATATTTCCTCCATGCGCTTTGCTGAGACCATCCTAGGTGCATTTTTTTCATTCCCTTCAAGGTCACCCTCTTTCCTTCTCCATAATTAAAGGACATCTCCATGGATTTGTAATTGGTGGTAATATAATCAAAAGTGGTAAGACATTGAACCCCAAGTATGATATTAGTGTCTGATGGGTCCATAAAATAGAATTCATGTGTCAAGTCATACCTACCTAAGGTGAGACTTATTCTTGGAATGTACATGTCACATGGCATGGTGTGTCCACTTTCTACCTCCACTAAGAACACCTCAAACTCAAAATTGGGAAGATGTCTCCTATTTACTAATGAAATATCAATAAAATTATGGGAAACCCCACCATCAATAAGTACCATGACCCTTTGTTCTTGGAGGACCCCTCTTATCTTGAAAGTGATGAATTTTGGCACTCCATTGATGGATGATATAACAACCTTCTTAATCCTTGCATGCTTGCACATAGTCTCTTCCTCTCCTTCCTCATGTGTGTTCTCCTCTTTTGCTTGGGTCATTTCCATGTTTTGAAGTTTTCCAACATCATTTTCCTCCTCACTATCTGAAAGGACTTCTATGTAGGGAATATTTCCCTTTCCAATGCATCTATGCCCTAGCTCCCATGTTTCCTTACAAGTATAACATAGTTGCTTCCTTCTCAACTCTCTTTTTGTATCTTCATCAAGTTTCCCTTTACCTTTTTCTACCACTCTTTGATCTCTTCCTCTTGGAGCAAGTGGTGGTCTTGGAGTAAACTTGTTCTTTGAAGCTACTCCCTTAGTCTTCCAAAACACATCCTGTATGCTAGTAGGCTTAAAATCCTTGACCCAACCATGCAATGGATCTGTTAGCCCCTCAGAAAAGAGCATCATCAATATATAATCTAACACATATGGAACCATTACCGATAGGATTTGAAACTCCTCTATGAATGCTTCAACTGATCCTATCTATCTGAGTTGTGTGATCTCATGGAATTGAAGTTTTGGATCACCTTGATCAAGCCTATCCATTATTATTTGCATGAAATATGCATACGAGTTAATGTGTGCATGCTCCAAAGTCGTCATCCCATGGTACCACTACTCATGGGCCTTGACTTCCAAGCACAAGGTCTCAAATTTGATGGCATCCAACTCCATCAAGGGGTTTAACTATACATAAGCATCCAATTTCGGTACCCATGCCTTTGTATAATACTTGGATGCTCCATCAAAGGGGGGAATCTCCATTTTTCCTACTTTGCTCCCTAGATCATTGTTACCCCTGTGAAATTCCCTAGTCCTACCTCTATATTTGATTCCACAATACTCTGCCAATGAAAATTGCCTCCTGAATCCTGCACTCAAGGATACATAATCCCTCTCATACTCCTCAAAGTTTTCTTCTATCTCCATACATCTTGGGATGTGAGCCTCCTGTTGTTGTGTGTCTAGGAAACTAGGCATGGAAGGCCTAGGTGTGATGTTTCTACTCCCTGACACCCTACTGCTTGTTCCCCCAAATAGTATTTTCCCCTTAGTATGGGTCTTGTGACTAGATTCAGTGTGATACCTCTCTCCTCCATGAGATCCACTAGCCCCATTGTTCCCTCCATTATTCTTTGGTTCCCAACCATGTACATTCTGCATGAATAGATGTGCAATCTTGTCCTGTCTTGCCTCCAATGAATAAATCAAGTGCTTTTCCCCTTGTTCAATATATTTCAAGGCTGAATTGAGTTCATCCTATCCCTTGGATAAATTCTCCTATGTCTCATCCAAATTGCGTTGTAAGACGAATTGTGTCTTATCCATAGAGCATTGTAGTTCTTGTGTCACCTTTTCCAATTCCTATGACACTTCCATATTAATATCATCTTCTTGTATTTCCCCCATCTCTACTTCTGGTTCCTCTATACCCATTTCCTTATTCTTCTCATTGTAACCTTTCATAAAAAATCCCCACTGATTGGGAGGATTTAATGCTCTGATACCACTGTAAGATCCCCAAGTGGAGACACTTAAAATTTTATGTTTCTGGTTGTGATATTTTGTGAAACAATATGCAAGTTTTTTCTTCTTGAGTTGTGGTATAGTTTAGTTTATTGTTATTTTAACAAGTAAATGGTTTATGAGAAATAAATGACTGATAACAACAAGATACAAATAGGAATAACTCAAGAGAATAGCCACAATAAATCATAATATCCGACCTTAGTACAATAGAAGAACATATATGGAATAGATGCTGAAGAATTATAGATGTGGCTGAATATCACCTCCAAAATATAGTAGAAGAGAAAAATATAGGTCCTCCTGACCCTCTAATAGATTCATGCAAATAATGGCAAGATCAATCTCTTTACCTTCCTCAAATATGATGACTCTCCCAATTGAGTTGCACCCTCACTGGATGTAGCGCACCCTAGTGATTCACATGGGATGGATCAAGCCCCCTAACTAAAAAATAATGCTGAATCCCTGAAGAATGTGGGATGGTGATATTCTATGATGAGTTTCCTTGGTTGTAGCTACATATATGACCCCCCAAAATTTGAATCTCTATGACCAAGTGTGCCCTCCTTTATAAAACATGCCCAAATTTGAGAATAAATGAATATGGAGTTATAAACCCCCAAGGAATGGTGAGTAAGGTCACCCTATGGATGGAAAACACTCATGTAACAAGATATTCTCAGATCCAATGTCCTCTAGCCAAATCAAACCTCTTCTTCTTAGACAATGCACCCCACTTCTACTGAAATCCTCAAGAATGTATCCCTGCTCCACAAATAATTGTTGAAACTGATCTGCACTGGATAAAATGGTGAGGGAAGAATTTTTCACCACCTTGGCCAAACTTGGACTAGGAAATGAGGGATATTTCACCTTTGTGCTGATCTCTAGGGTTTGTCTAGTCAAAACCCTCAAAACACTTAAGCTTCTAGAGTTCAAAGTGCAAATAGAAAAATGATCAAGAATGAGGAGTGAGGCACCCTCTTCTCCTTTTATACCTCTGCATTCTAATTTTCACTTAAATTATTTAATTGTATTCTAAGGTTTATTTATTTACTTTCTCATCATAGCCAATTAGCTTTTATTTCCTTTTTATCCAATGTCACTTTAATAATTTGACTTTAACACCTTAGTGACATAATTTGGCCCCTTAGTCCTCTTTTAGTGAGACTATAGCCTAGGGGGAACAACTATGCTACTAAGTCCTCCCAGAATATTGGTCAAGTAGAAGAGGTTATTCAATAAGTTCAAGTGGGGAGTTGTGAAACTCGACAAACATAGGCATATTTATTTTCTATGGCCTTACATGAACTTGCAAGTTGTTAAAATTGATCAACACACAACACATTTTTTCTAATCGAGGTCTCACTTCAGATATTGAACAACATACACCCCATTGTTTTAATTGCAATTCCACTTCAACCTAGGCCATCCACAAAATCAACCAACCACACAACATCATTCCAGTCATGGTTCCACTTCAACATGCAGGTGACCAAACTAGTTTACACCATATCGTTCTAATTGTAGTGCCATTTCAAAATGGTATATATATATATATATATATATATATATATATATATATATATATATATATATATATATATATATATATATATAACTGGAAAAACACACACCAAATTGTCCTAATCTTGATTTTAACTCAATGTGGGGATCTTAAAATATCAAGATCACATCAAGAGCCATCAATGTTTTCCAATACACACCACATTTTTCTAATCACGGTTTTATTTCATTGTGGGGTGTAGTAAAAATCCACCGACACATGCCACATTGTACTAATGGAATCAATGTCCCATTTCAATGTGGTATGCCATCAAACTTACCCAAAACACTTTATGCTATTTTAATTGCAACCCCCACTTCAATATTGGAAGCTGTAAAACTCTACCAATACATACCAAAAACACTACATAGTTTTAATCACTTGGTTGACACCCTCTACAATCCACATACATGGAATTGTTCTAATTGTTGGCCAACACACACTAGATCCTATAGACATTGCATTATTCTAATCACTTCTCCAATACACACTAGATTATGTATATATTTATACATTGTTCTAATTGCTTGGTCAACACACACTCGACTATTTTGATCATGGTCCCAATTCAACACAACAAGTCCTCAAAATTGGCCAACAAACACCAAATTATTCTAGTCACAATCCTACTTCAATGTGGGAAGCCATAAAACTACACCAACACACACCACATTATTCTAATTATGGTCTCACTTGGACGTGGGGAGTTATCAAAGTCCACCAACACACTCCACATTTTTTAATTTCTCTAATCATAGTATCTCATTCCACATACACCACATTATTCTAATTGCTTGTCCAATGCACACCACATTGTTCTAATCACAGTGCCACTTCAACATGGTAGACTATCAAACTAGGCCAACACAAACTTCATTGTTCTAAGTGCACTCCCGATTCAACATGGGGAGTAATCAAACTTTGCCAAGATGTACTACATTGTTCTAATCACAATGCCACTTCGATGTGGGGCACTATTGCTGATACTGAGAGGGGGGTGAATCAATATCAAGTACAATTTAAAA
>CBVK0101271706.1:0-10474 GCA_900067695.1 Picea abies | reverse complement strand
CAAAGACAATTATCCAACCCCTTTCATTGACCAGATTGTTGACGACTTTGTCGGGCGTGAAATCTTCTGCTTGATGGATGATTTCTTCAGTTATAATCAAATCAATATTTTACCTGTGGATTAACATAAGACTTATTTTATTTTCCCTTGGGGAACCTTCGCATACCGAAAACTACCTTTTGGTCTCAAAAATGCTGGAGTGACTTTTCAACAAGCTATGTCTTACACTTTTCATGAAATTAATCACATTGTACAACCTGTTATCACATGAAGTCGTCAGGGGTCATAGATGTATGTTATTAATACTTATGTCTGTGGCTTTGCCCCATCTCTCTCTTTCTCTTTCGCAGGCTAGGTCCTAAGATTTTTTCTCTTCAACCCCTAAAGTTAGTTTTCCTCTTTGCCTAACAGCCCAGTTTCCCTTTGTGTCTTGCTTGAATGAGTCTCAGCCCAAAGATTTTCCATTTTTCTCTAAGGATGAACACTCATCACCTTTGTTTCAATCACTGGTCATTCTGTTCCCCCGAGCCCATGAAAATTCATCCAAGCCTTTGTGCACACATGCCTCAGCCATGGGAACAAAGTGCAACACTCAAAGTGGTCCATTTTCGACTCAGATCAAGCAAGCGGGCAAGTTTAGTCTTCAACAGTCGAGATCCCTTGTGAAGCTCAGATTCATGACCCTCATGTAGTCAAAATTATAAAGTTGTGTGAGGATCAGTGACCAAGTGGAAGCCCTAAAATTAAAGATCAAGCAAAGGTTAATTCTTGACCGTTGGATCTCTTTGGGGAGAGATTGATGATGGGGAAACATTGCGGAAATCAGGACTCTAGAATATTGAAAAAGTTATACATCCAAAAGTACGAAGTCCTGAAAGCTAAAGTCAAGATGGGTCGTCGATCTAAAAGTCACGTGGAGGAAGATGTGAAAATGCAGAAAGAGTCACTACAGGAGTTTTTCATATGAGAAGTGTCCAAAGTTCTCGAAGGTCGTTTTAGCGGAGGAGATCGTGGCCATAGATCCAGAAGAACACGTGGTGATGGATAGGCACATTCGTGGATTCACGATTCGAAGGATTTGCAATGAGCAAGGTGCATATTTTGCGAAGTGTGAAGTCACAAAGCGCTTTGGAGTTGATCCCCAGGTCATAGCCCAAGGTCATGTGGGAGGCATGCCTAGGAGGAGAATCTAGCGCCCATTGCATGAAACTAGCTGATTCAGAGTTCCGAGGAAGCAATCGCAACCATTGATTGCAAAGAAAATCTGATCATCAGTCTGAGTAAAGTGTTTCGTCGATTTAGGTATTGGGAGATATGGAGTCAAGTGGTGTGAAGATTCCTGAAACACGTAGTCCCGTAAGCACCATGCGGGATAAGCGTCAGGTCATAGCCCGAGGCCATGAGAAAAAAGGGGTAATGGAGAATGAGATGGTGCCTAAAGCTTGAGATTTTGGGAACACAAAGGAAGAGGCTGCGGGGTTCATAAGACCTACACCAAAGGTCGAGAGGGCTTGTGTTAGCAACAAAGTGAGACCATAAAGGTTTTAAAGAGACAAATTCGACTCAAAGAACAGTTAATAGCGCATAACATCTCCTAGGCGTGGAGCCTCATTGATATCCCGAGAAGAAGAAGTTAATGAAAATGGAGTGGTGGTTGAAACCTCGACTCACTCCATAAATGGAAAGCATTGAAGGTCTGGTCGTGGAGACAGAACTTTCAGCCCGAGGTCCCCCTATGGACGATTTTTCCTCCATATCCATGTTGGGTTGCGTTTGTGTTTGACAGGAGGATACGCGCACAGTCTGATAGAAGAAGGTGTTGATGAAAGGCCTTGAATGCAGTAGTTCGAACACACTCCTAGTAGTTGTGAACTGAACTAAGTATAAATCGATGAGTTCAATATTTTTTTAAGGTCGTCAACTGGTTGAGAAGAGCTCCCTACTGTATAATATTTTGATGCCATAATTGTTCTTTGGTTATATATCAAATTTGAGAATTTCACATTAATAGAAGTCAACTTCTCTCATCTCTTTGTAAAAAGTATGCTAAAACACTCGGGCATGGAGAATCCAGTCGAGGGATGTAGTTCTATTGTAATGTAGGTTTGATTACAGTATTGTTGTGACCATGTTTAGTCAACTTTCTTGTTATCTTATTCCCTCTTACATTTAAAGTCTCACGCATGGAGGATCCAATCGATTTGTTGTAGTTGCATGGTAATGTAGGTTTGATTATTATGCTACTATGACATATTTCAGTGTATGAAACTTGAGTTCAAGAGTGCTCTTGAGCTTGAGTTTTTCTTCACCAAGATGCTTGAAACCTGGATGCCTACATCAGTCTTGTTCACCTCTCTCACCAAGTCTTCCTTCTTCTCACATTTAAACTCAAATCACTGACTGGTGTTAATGAGGCCCTCACTTCCCTGTGCATTGCGTGTCCATTTTTTGTGGTTAGGATCATTACTGTACTGAGTTTTGTCCATTTGACTTCCAATCATAAAACCAACATCCACCAACTATTTTGATGGGTACTAGGCTTATCCTCCTACAATATGAGGGTGACTCTCAGTGCTAACAATCTTGGCGTTGTTTTCAGGGAACGAATTGAAGACATTTCCCTAGGATAGAACGACAAAGCAAATTCTGATTTTGAAGGTGCATAAAAAATCAGTACCTTGAAGATTGCAAATTGCACCTGGTGACTCCACTATTTCAGTTGTGGCTCCTAAATGAAGACACATGAGGTATACTCCAAAGTTACCTCTGACTACCCCTAAAGCTGACCCAGAAAATATTATCAGAAAAGGAAAGACCCCTCAAGAAGGGATTTCAATTACTATATCAGGTGATTCTGGTAATTTACAAACTTCTTCTTTTGAAACTCCAGTAGCTGCATCTAATTTTCCTGTCACACCATCTGTCAGATCTTCCAGAAGATTTAATTTTGGGAGTTTCCCTGTTGAATTCTCCCCTTCTATGCCTCATTTAGAAGAAATTTTTGACACCCCTGTTTCCCTTGAGATTGTAAAGTGGTTCAAACCCAGAAACTTAGAAGGTTGTACCACTTTGGGTTTTCCTAATCCTCCTCCTGTCATAGTCATTGCATATAAAGAGGGGGAAATTTATTTTCCCTTGAGCCCCATATCATTCTCCCCTAATACGTGAATGTCTCCCTTCTCCCCTAGAAACACGATTCCAGTCTCACTTGTCTAAACCCCATCTCCCCCTGGTTCTCCTACAGTTCATGTATGAATGGAAGGTGCTAATCCTCCTAGAAACAGAATGAATGCCATAGTGGTTGTGAGGTATTCCCATATTGTTTTACCTCAGCCTATGAATCCCCTCCCAGTTGGATATTACCTCAAGTATATGCCCAATTTTACAGGAGAGGAAGACACAAATGTTGAAGAACACCTTTCATCTTTTTACAGTTAAGCAGATAATCTTAATATTGAAAATGAAGATGTTTGGTTGAGAGTTTTTGTATAGATCCTTGATGGTAAGGCTAGGAAATGGTTCAGGGGATTAAATCCTGGATCTATCGGTGGGATTGAAGCACTAGATGATGCATTTTTAAGACATTGGGGGAATAAAAAAGACTTCCTTAATTATATCATAGAGTTTGGATCTCTTAAGAGAGATGAAGGGGAATTTGTCTCAAACTTCTCAAAGAGATTTAATAAGATGTATAATAAGATCCCCACTGAGATTAATCCTACTAAAACCTTTGCCAAGATCACTTATGCTAGCACTTTTGACCCTAATTTTTGCCTCCTGCTAAGAGAAAGAAGAGATACCTCCTTAGCCCATATGAAAGACGCAACCCTTGAAGTAGAATCCAATATATTAATAGTTGATAAGATTAGGAGTAAGGATGATAGAGATAGAAGAAAAGGCAAAGTTGAATCTTCGACCTCTAGATCCTCAACTTCCCACCCTCAATTTGACAAGTTAACAAAGCTCATGAAATCACTGTCTGCAGAAATGAAGAAATTAAAATTTGATGGAAAGCAGAGCTATAGGAATACCCAAAACAATGATAACATGGGTAATTTTAGAAGACCCACTAATGCCCCTCATATCATCCAAAGAGATTAAAGAAATAGGGATAGTGATGATAAAAAAATCCAAGCCCCTCTCCAAAATAACCTAGTCATTGATGATCCTGAAATCCATTGTATTGGTGACACCTCTTCATCCCCTCATTTAACTCAGTTTGCATATGAAGCATCCCTCATGGATAGAAAACTAAATGAGATGAGAAAAGGGGAAATTAAAAGTGGCAGTTCAAATAAATACAACCTAAGGTCAAAGAAGAAAGAGGGAGACCCTGACATTCCTGAGCATCCTACTAGAGAAACAAATGCTACTAAGGAGGTGGAAACTAGCAACAAATAAAAGGAGCCTCATAACCCCCATGCATTAGTTAAAATACCTATCCCAAAAGTAAAGGATATTATGAACCTTCCCTCCTTGTTTAACTTCGAGAATGAGATTCAAAATATTAAGATCTATGTACCTTTCTTAGAGCTAGTTAAGCATGAGGATTTCAAGAGATACCTTTCCAAAGTGCTTTAGCTGAAAACTTCAGCTCATCCCACAGACTCAATCAACCTCAAAGATGAAAAACATGTTGTCATAATAGGACCTTTGGTGGAGAATAGAGATGACTCCCCTCCTTTCTATACCTCATTGAATATCTGTGATAAGGTACTGTACAACTGCTTGATGGATTCGGGGGCATATCACAATCTCATGCCTAAGATTGTCATGGAGGAACTCGGGTTGTAGGTGACAAAAACTTACCATGACCTATACTCATTTGATTCTAGGAAGGTGAAGTGCCTCCAAGTTATCAAAGACTTGGTTTTTTCCTTGTTCCAGTTGCCAATGAAAAGTGTGGTCATGGATATTGTGGTGGTTGATGTCCCCCCTAAGTTTGGGATGTTTATGTCTAGATATTGGATAAAAATATAGGGGGGGACCTTGCAGATGGATCTTTCATATGCCACTATTCATGTGTTTGGAGGTGAAGAAAGAAGGATTTATAGGGAAGCACATCTTTCTTACATCATCAGTGATGAAGCAAATCTGACCAACCACCCCATTTTTGCAGTAGACATTGATCTAGGAACCAATATCCTACAACTCACCGATGGTCCTCAAGCACCTATTGAAATCAGAAAAAAACCCATCATCACTTGTAAGGGCCCTCCTTTCGATGTCTCTGTTTGGAAAATGTTTTTTGATGGAGCCTCTTCCAGGGAAAGTGTTGGGGCTGGTGTAGTTTTCATTTCTCCAAAACAAGAGACCATATTTATGTCTTATAAGCTTGAATTTGAAACAACAAACAATGTGGCAGAATATGAGGCTCATGTTTTGGGTTTGAGAGTTGCAAAGGACATGAAGATTGAGGAGCTGGCAGTATTTGTAGATGTTGAGATGATTGTTCATCAAGTCATAAATCGATATCAGGCTAAGCACCCCAGGTTAAAGGCCTATGGAAACGAAGTTTGGGATCTTGTTGATAGTTTCTTCTTGGATTTTAATATCTCATTCATTCCAAGGGAGGAGAATTATGTGGCAGATTCCTTGGTTGTTTCAGCAAGCAATTTCAAGGTCCCTTTGCCCCCAAAACTCAAGTATGAGGATGAAATAAAGTATACACCCTCTATTCCTGACAATGTCAAGCATTGGAAGGTCTTTGAGGATGATATTGAGATAAAAAAGTTTCTTGATACTGTGGATGAATTTTCTGATTTGCATATTGAGAAGGATCGGGATTCTGAGGAAGGCCCTCATGTTGATGTTTTTCTTAATAAAATTTTTGACCATCATATTGTTCAGTTGCTAAGTAACCATATTCCAAAGGGACAGGGACTAGTCCCTTTGGAAAGATTGCTTGACAGAAATGACATTGCCGTAAAGGTTAAAGGTTCAACTGAAGAGGCTGATGTGACTGAATGCAATTTAGGAACATAAGAGGATCCCAGGTATGTCAAATTATCTAGTAGTCTATCAAAGGAGCAAAGGGTTGAATATGTCAAGCTTTTGAGGGAGTTTGTCGATGTTTTTTCTTGGAAATATGAAGACCTAAGAACATATGACACAAACATCATGGAGCACAAAATCCCTTTGAAATAAGAGGCCAAACCTTTCAGGAAGAAACTCAAACAGATAAACCCCATGTTGTTACATGTTATGGAAAGGGAAGTAAAGAAACTGTTGGATGCCCAAATCATCATCCCCTTAATATATTCAAATTGGATTGCTAATTTGGTGCCTGTAAGGAAGAAAAATGGGGAAATCAGGTTATGTGTAGATTTCAGGAATTTGAACAGGAGCTCCAAAAAGGATAACTACCCCTTGCCGAAGATGGAGCACATTTTGCAGAGAGTGACTGACTCATCCAAGATGTCTATGATTGATGGATTCTCTGGCTACAATCAGATCTTTGTCCTACCTTAATATAGAGAAAAGACAACTTTCACTACACCTTGGGGCACATTCATGTATGCTAAAATGATTTTTGGATTAATGAATGCAGAAGCAAGCTTCCAGCGAGCCATGGACATTGCCTTCATTGGGGAAAGGGACAAATTTGTAGTCATCTATGTGGATGAAATTACAATATTCTTAAGATGTGATAAAGAACATTGTCATCATATGAAGAAAGTCTTCTTGAAGTGCAGAAGATTCGGTCTCTCCCTCAATCCTAAGAAATCCTTGTTTTCTATGAAAGAAGGTAAATTATTGGGGCATATTGTGTCAGTTGAAGGGGTGAGAATTGATCCAAGAAGAGTAGAGGCCATCCAAGCATTATCATTTCCCAGATCTAAGAAATAAGTTCAGTCTTTCTTGGGTAAAATAAAATTTCTGATGAGATTCATTTAAAATTTTGCTGAGTTGGTTAAACACATTACAATCATGCTTAGAAAGGGGAATGAAGTGAAATGGACTACTGAGTCCAGAAATTCCTTCAACCAAATAAAGAGGGATTTGACCGAAGAACCTATGCTCATCAACCCTGACTATTCTAAGGAATTTCTTATATTTTATTTTGCCTCATATAATACATTGGTTGTTGTTTTTCTATAGAGAAATACAGAGGGGTTAGAGCAACCTATTTCCTTTTTTAGTAGAGCATTGAGGGATGCAGAGATGAGATACGATATCATGGAGAAGCAGGCATATGCTTTGGTCAAATCCCTCATGGATTTCAGAATCTATGTCCTGCATTCAAAGATTATTGCATATGTCCCCTCAGCCTCAGTAAAAGAGATATTGGTCCAACCTGATATAGATGGGAAGAGAAGTAAATGGGTTGCCAAAATTCTGGAGTTTGACTTGGAAATAAAACCCACCAAATTGGTAAAAGGGCAAGGTTTAGCTAGGTTACTGGCTAAACCAAATTGAAGGCGTTGGGGGTTAATTTCATGAACACACACTCAGAAAATCAACAAACTGAGATTGTTGACAAAGACTCTCATATCGACCTCAACTTAGCAGAATGCACCTGATATAAAGACATAATATATTTTCTACAGAAGTTGAGGCATCCTAATGGTTTGGACAAAAACAAGATGAGAGATTTGAAAATCAAAGCAATCAAATATTGTCTCATTGATTAGGTTTTGTACTGGAAGGATCCTCTGGGAGTTATATTGAGATGTTTGGATCCATAAGAGGCCCAAAAATCTATATCTGATTTCCATGACAACATGTGTGGGGGACATCATTTTTGGAGGACCATAGCTTATAAGATCCTCAGAGTTGGATATTTCTAGCCTAACCATTTTATTGATGTTTGTGAAAAGGTTAGAGCTTGTATCAAGTGTCAAAAGTTTGTTGGAAAACATTAGATCAAATCTTTTCTTTTGAAACCTATAATGGTTTAGGGACCTTTTCAGTAGTGGGGTATCGAATTTATTGGAGAGATCCATCCAGCCTCAAGTGGTCAGCACAAGTGGATTTTGACTGCCACTGATTATTTTACCAAATGGATAGAATCCATACCTACAAGGAGTGCCTCCCACAAGGTAACCATAAGCTTCCTTGAAGATATCATGTCTAGATTTGGTTGTCCAAACAAGATTGTTACAATCAATGTTGCCTCTTTCAAGGCTGAGCCATTTATTAATTTATGTGAGTAGTATGGTATTACATTAATCCATTTCACTCCCTACTACCCTCATGGAAATGGTTTAGTAGAGTCCTCTAACAAGAACCTCATAAATATTATCAAGAAGTTGTTAGAAGACAACAAGAAAGCCTGGGATTCAAAGTTGAAGTTTGCATTATGGGCTAGTAGAGTTACAACCAAAAGGGCGCTTGGCATTTCCCCTTTTCATCTCGTGTATGGGGTTGATGCTATCTTTCCTACTCAACTCACCTTGCTTGTGGAAAAGTTCCTCTAGGAATACCATGAATAACCCGATGATATGGTCAGGAGGATACTGCAGCTGGTAGAAGTGCAACAAACCAGGGAGCAGCTGCTTGATAAAGCATAGGATAATCAACGTAAAATAAAACGAGAATTTGACAAGAGTGTAAGCAGGGAATATTTTCGACTGGGGGATCTAGTGCTCTAGTGGGATGCCCCCAAGCAAGATAAAGTCAAAAATGGTAAATTCAAAGCCTTATGAATTGTCCCCTTCAAGATTTTTGAGGTATTTTCAAACAACACTTACAAATTGCAGAACTTGGAGGATTCTGAAGTTTTAAGTGGCCCTCTCAATGGGCACTTTATAAAAAAATATTTTGTTTGAGCCATGATCGACATCCTGCCATTGTAATTACCACTCCCTTTGTATTTCCATTTTCAATAAGATACTCCAACCCAAAACTAAGGCATTGAAGCTACGCATTCTTGGCAGCTCACATGGAGCATGCCATTCCCTGTGGAACCAATGTTATCACATGAAGTCGTTAGGGGTCGTAGGTTCTTGTTATTAATACCTATGTTTGTAGCCTTGCTCCTTTTCCCCCTCTCGCTTTTGCAAGCCAGGTCCTAAGACTTTTTCCTTTGACTAGTAAAGTCATATTTTTCCTCTTTGACTAACAACCTGGTTTCCCTTAGTGTCTTTCTTGAATGAGCCTCGGCCTGAAACTTTTCTATTTTTCTCTGAGGATGAACATTTGTCACCTTTGTTTTAATCACTGGTATATCTCTGCTCTCCCGAGCCCACGAAAGGTCATCCAAGTCTTTTTCTTGCACAAGAACCAGCCATGGGCACAAAGCGGTCCATTATGGACTCGAATATACCAAACAAACAAGTTCAGTTTTAAGCGGTGAAGATTCCATGTGAAGTTTAGATTAGTGGCTCACGAGCATTCAGAATTTTAAAGTTGCGCGAGGTTTAAAAATTGAAGATCAAGAAAAGGTTGAGTCTTGACTGTCGGATATCTTTGGGAAGAGATCAACGATGGGGAAGCATTGTGGAAATCGAGACTCCAAAAAGTTGCAAAATTTATTCATCCAAAAGTCTGAAGTCCCGAAAGTCGAAGTCAATATGGGTCGTCAATCTAAAGAGGCATGCCTAGGAAGAGAAGTTGGCACCAATTTTCACAGAGCTAGCCAGTTTGGAGGTCCAAGGAAGTGATTGTAGTGTCAGCTGCGAAGCAGATCTGGTCGTTGATCTAAGTAAAGTGATTTCACCGATTCGGGTATCGGGAGATCTGGAGTCAAGTGGTGTGAAGACTCCCGAAACGCTAAGTCTCGTAAGCACGTTTGGGGAAAGCGCTAGGTCATAGCCTGAGATCACGTGCAGGAAGGGGCAATATAGAAGGAGTTGGCGCCTGAAGCTTGAGATTTTGGAAGCGCGAAGGAGGAAGGTTGCGGGTTTTCATAGGACCTACACCGAGGGTCGAAAGGGCTTGTGTTGGTTTTAAGGTGAGACCATCAAGGTTTTAAAGAGCCTGATTTGACTCAAGGAACCGCTAACAGTGCATAGCAGCCCTTAGGCATTAAGCCTCATTGCGATCCCGATAATAAGCAGTAAATGAAAAAGGAGTGGTGGTTGAAACCTCGATTCACTCCATAGATGAAAATCATGGAAGGTCCAGTCGTGGAGACAAAATTGTCATCCCGAGGTTCCACTGTGGATAGTTTTTCTTGCATACCCATGCTGGACTAAGTTTGCATCTGACAGGAGGATATGCACACAATCTGACAGGAGAAGATGTAGATGAAAGGCCTTGAATGCAGGGGTCTGATCACACTCCTGATAGTGCGAACTGATCTGAGTATAAATTGAGGAGTTCAATATTTTGTTAAAGGGGGTCAACTGGTTGAGCAGATCTCCCTATCTTGTAATATTTTGATACCAAAACTATTCTTTGGTTATGTATCACATTTGAGACTTTCACATTAATATAAGTCAACTTCTCTCATCCCTTTGTAAAAATTATGCTAAAACACTCGGGCATGGAGGATCCATTCGAGGGTTGTAGTTCTATTGTAATGTAGGTT
>CBVK0101271704.1:0-10686 GCA_900067695.1 Picea abies | reverse complement strand
ATTAAAAATTCATCACTCACTATCACTTCTTGCACACATCATCACATATCTAATAGGTGTTTGTCGGATACTTGAAACCGTAGTATGCTCTTCTCCTTGCGCCCATAAGTGATCTGGGAGAATAAGAAGGGATTCACTTGTTTGAAAAAAATATTTTTCTCACACCACTCTTAATCAATGAAGTTGTCCCATAACTCAAAATTCAAAACCCACTTTCAAATTATAAAATAAACCATAATCAACCCACTTCTATCCTCCACAGGAGGAATACAAAAGAATTTCACGTAGTCTAAGTTACGATTTTGGCGATATGCATCCAAATAACTCCCCTTCATCATTTTTTCATTTGAAACTTAGAAAGTTGTGAATTAGGATACCAAAATCCCCCCAATCAAGCATTCCTACACCAGAAAACAGAGAGACACATGTGAAGGATCAAAGGCCGAGGTCCATTTGTTCTCTGCATGCATCCTTGGGTCACCCAACCCTTGGAAAGAATCCAATTTGTGATCAATTTTTGAGGCTGAAAATCTAAATGTCGTGCTTGACTGAGGTGACTTAGTGATCAAAATCTAAGTTTTATCTACCCAAGATGGCGGTTGTGGGTTGTAATCACACCTCAATTAGATTTTGAATGAATGTTGGGAAATAACGCCAGTACTTTCAAGATATGCCCCCTTCACCCCTCATTATAATTGATTGTTCATCCCTTCACTAGTATCTACTCAAGTGGGTTATGGCCCCATTGTCAAGTGATTGTTTGGAGGTCCAATGTTGTTTTAGAGGAAGGAAGTTATGTCCTATAGGACACATGCATTATTTTTTGATATTCCCCCATGCAGAGTTAGAAGAACAAACCAAATTACCAGTTACATTGTTGTGTTGTGTATGATTATCACCATTTGATTGCAATACAGTTTATGGATACATTGTTTTTGTAATTTGTAAATCACGTATTCTATCATTTCTTCTCATTATCACCATCACACATTCATCCATAGTCTATAATCATAGGGGAACCGTAGCATCCCCGTTGTTCTAGACATTTAAAAAACCTCTACCCAATTTTGGGAGGTGTCCCCCACTTGGAGGATACATCAACACGACCTTTACATACACTAGTAAGTGCCATGGTCCTAGGATCAACCTTGTTTGGTTCTACTTTGCTGGGAACCAATACCCAAAACAACTCACATATTATCCCTCCACCACAAGGAGGAAGATGACAACCTTATTCACAAATACAAATCTCTCAACCATCCTCACAAGGAACATTACACCAAACATCACATATAATGGTTGGTACTCCCCCCTCCATGTCATATTTGGCATCCCTCAATATCCCATATTTGATCAAACTAACGAACAATCCCATATTACATGACCCCACTTGGAAAAATATGCCCACTAAGATATCTTCTCATATTCCCAAGTTTGAAGGAAATCCCAAAGAAGAGCTCGCCAATCACATTATGTCTTTTCACCTGTGGTGTTCTTCCAATAAAATCATGGAAGATTTTGTTCGCTTACATTTATTCCAAAGAACTCTCACTAGTCCCTTTGCTAAATGGTATGTGGACGATAAAGTTGGGTCCCACTCAACCTTTGAGTCATTGAAAAAATCCTTTTTATCCTTCTTCTAACTCCCAGTGCATCATGACACTGGCTTGGAAATATTATCAGAATTCAAACAAACCTCGACCATCCATATATCCAACCACATCCATGAATAGAGAAGAAGAAGTATTTGAAAAGAAGATACCACCCCCCAACAACGACTAGATTGGTTCCTCATATCACTTGTCCCCCTCCTTGCCAAGGATGTTTCTACTACTTTCCCCCAACATGCCAACATGGGAAGAAGGAAGGGTTGCATAAAGAGAATGGATGAAAGGGAAAGCTGAGGATAAAACTCAGAGCAAGATGAAAAACTTGGGCAATGAGAGGGAAAGGATTTTGGTAGAACTTTATTGTCTCCTTCTTCATATATTCAAATGATCCCCTTAGACCCATTTTTATATGATAAAAAGATGGTTATTCGGTTTGGGGAAGGGCTACAGGGGTTAAAATGGTTAGGAAACCCTTCATAGCCCATAAGCCCCGCTGGAATATGTGCAATTTTATATTTTTTTCATTTTTGGGGAGTAAACCCGGGCTAACTAGCATGCATCACGTGTATGTATGCGGGTGGATTAGCATGAAACATGTGTATGTACGTGAGTGAATAGTGTAGTAGGACGCGTACATTATCCAAAAATTTGGTTTTTGAAGGAAACCTTGGCAATATGATTGGAAAAGGATGAAAATGGATGGGCCAATGACTTGGATGCATAGATGTGGCATTTTTGGACTATAACAGATGCCCCCTAATGTGTGAGGTCATAATAGCAACTGATGGCCAAAATACATTACAAAATCTTTATACAGTGGGAAGGCACAGAGTCGATTGAGCCCAAGACGAGTATTCGCGAGCATGTCATATGCAAAATAATGATAATCTCTCCGAGGAGGGAATATGCATGCTTGAGATAAAGTAAGCATGGTTCCAATCAATTACATTGCAGATCCATGTCATATAAAATAATCATGACTACGAGACAAATATGAATGTATATAATGATCGTAGCCACGAATAATACACAGTGGAGATACATCTCAAAATCATCTGAAGAGATACAAATACAATGTGATATGCATCTTCAGGAAGCATCAATGCTTGTAGCTGGAGGTGGTAGCTTCATAACTCAAGAAATATCTTCAAGGTCTTCAAAATTTAGGTAGGAGTATAACAGGAGTGTAGGACTCACTACCCAAGGTCTTGGACAAACCGTCATGGAAAGAATAGAATAACTTGAACAACATGTACCGAACTTTGTTGATTCCAAATATGAACTTGACTAGATTCTCAGGATGTCCAACTCATGAAGATAAAGAGACTAACTACAAAATGGAAGAATCAGGTTGGAAAACTTCCCTTGGACAAAAGCATGAAAAAAATGATGAGACTCAAGAAACATATTATTAATATAATTTTGTGACATAGGAGGCACCACAAACTCTCCATATTCTTGGAAAAGTAACCAAATGGAAGAGGACACAACTATATGTAACGAGAACAACTTCCTAAGGCCATACTAGATCCCAATGCTTGAAGAACAACCAAAAGGATGTGCTTTTTCGAAGGGCAACTATCTTGTTGTTGATAAAAGAAAATGTACATTTCATCCCCTCTTTTTGGAATATTTGATTTTTTTGTCTTTTTCATGTATTTAACAAGCTTGAAAAAGAATAAAATAATTCTACATTACAAAGGAGGAATGAGTGTCATGGGAAAGAAAACTAGTTCCAAGCGCATGGAACATACTGATGCTCGGTGCAAGGAGACATGTGCAGGATAAAGAAACTCATGAAATTCCTCGATGGGTCAAGGTGTCAGATCGCAAGGGAAAAAATACTACAAGGCTTGCACCTAAGGAATGCTCTAAAGGTTGAGTAATTGCAGCATGAAGCCGAAATTAGGCCAAATACAGAAGGATGAGACATGCGATGCGATTACAACATGACACAACAAGACTCTTTCCATGCAAAGTTTTACGAGCCCGGAGAAGGTAAGCTCAGTAGTTTTTCACTTTTAGAGAGTTTGAAAAATACTAAAAGAAGAATCTAGAGTGATCTTTTTCATAAAGTTAGTCTCCAAGGCCTGAAAAAAATAAAATCATACCCGAAGAAATCTTGTGCTAACTAGGGCCAGAGTATTCATTTTTTGTAATTAGTCCATTCGATCCGGAAAAAGGGTTAAACTTATACCAAAATGATGTCTCTTCAAAACCATTTTAATGAGTGTGACAGATACAAGATCACTCGACTATATTTTCAATTTTAAGGAGTCTGAAAAGAGATTAACTATGGAATCACCGCCTTTTTGTAATTTAGTCCCCTGATCCTGAAAAACGTATAAAACATAACTTAGGAGAACTCTCCTAGCAAGACATGTCTCCTGAGTTGTACCTTTTTCCTGGATAATCTATTGGCCAGAAAGGTAAAATTATGCCAAATAGATGTTCCTTTTGAACCAATTAACAAGTGTGAAAGTAATAAGGCCACTCAACAATCTTTTCTTATTTAGGGAGTCTAAAAAGAGATTAAAGAAGACTCCAAGGGGTTTCCTTTTTTATAGATAATCTCCAAGGCCTGAAAAAGAGATGAACCAAAACTAGGGAGAATGGCCCTTTTTCACAACTTTAGTCCCTCGTGTCCTGTTGGCCCTTGACCAAGTTTCAGGAGATACTTGGTCAAGTTTGACCTATTTTGGGACTTTGAAAGAATCTCGAAGATAGAGCGCAAGATGAAGCAGAGATTGCGGGATCTCAGCCCCTTTTTGGGATTTGGGAATATGTAATGGGTATGGGATGTCGGTCCATGGATTTACCCATGTTTAGGCCTATTTTGTAAAGTATAAATAAGTATCTAGGTGACATAAGTAGCAGCGGTCGATAAGCTAAGTGATAAGTGCAAGTGTGGTTTGTAAATTCTTTGTTCATACTATGAGAGACTTGTTGAGCTAGGTGCAAGTGGTTTTAACAAGACTGTGAAGGGATTTGTGTTGTAACTCAAGGATGAATGATCTAGCGAGTTGCACAGATCTTTTGTCCTATGCAAAGTAGGGTTTTGAGGCTCTGTGCATGTAACCTGTTGAAGAAGCTAATAAAGAAGAAGATTTGGTGGACGTAGCCCCAGGGTGGGGGTGAACCACGTAAATACTGTATTATTCTACTTTGTGCGATGTTCTGATGTATTTATGTGTTATTTGCTAAGTGATGGATAAAGATAGATAGATAGATATGTTTATGCTTTGTGATTATGATGAATCTGGATGCTATATCTGACATATGTGGATGTCCTTAGTCCATGAATATGCTAGATCTGATCCATTTAGTTATGCTAAGTGCTTAAATACGTTAGATCTGGGTGAATGCTGCAATGCTTTGTTTGATTTTCAGAGTAGACGTTGGTTAAATAATGATGAACTGATGGTGCTAAGTGATCTATTAAGTATTATAATCACATATCTATGTCCCAGCTAAGGTTACAGACACCTGAGTCTTGTAACCACCCCTGCCTCTACCTGTAACCACCCCTGCCTCTACCTCGGGTGAGACTTCATCTACTTCGCAGGTGTTGCCGAAAGGGCTAGTAGTTAGGGTTTTTTTGGTGCGTTGTTGTAGCGTTGAACCATGGGTCTTCCCTTGTCCCAACAAATGGTTCTGTTGTCGGGATCTGAAATTGTGATTGCTGGGAACTAAGGAAGAAGAAGCTTTGTACAAAGATCCGACCTGAAATTGTGAAAAGCTCTGGGCGTAGATATATTGCTCTTGTGCACAATACTCTACTTAGTTTGACAAGCTCTATGCTAAGGAAAAGAAGTCCGACCTGAAGAAAAGAGGTAAGATTTGAAAACTTTGTGCTTTGAGAAAGGTAAAAGTGAGAATTTTTTCTTAAAAAGGTAAGATCTGAAAGATCTGTGCTCTAATAAAGGTATGAATAGTGGAAAGTTATAGATTTGAAGGCGAATTCAACCTTGGAGATCAAAAAATTTACAGCATGATTGCCCCACATAAGTACTTGAACTAGACAAAGGGGAAGAATTCAAAGATAATCCCCCATTCGTGGACCATAAACCTCTTGCAATCCACCCTGCTCAATGTCATGAAGATTCCCCACTTCGGACGACACAAGGAGGTAAATGCATGTGTCAAGTTGCTACTGTCTTACTAACATGGAAATTATTTGTGGCTAAACCGTCATATAATAGTTGACCCGACATTGATCAATCAGATCATGGGGTTGAGTATGCAAGGACCCGATCCACAGGAGTTTTACCCTGGAAAATCCATGGACCGCGCTCTAGCACAAAGGATCAAGGACACTTATGGTGATGTCGAGAAGGGAACGTGAGGCTACAAAGTAGCTTCTATCTAGAGTGGCACAGTGCACCTTGCCTATCAACTGATTGCAGGGAAGTTAGTCTGAAAGAACCGACATACCCAAGTCACCGGTTTTGTAGTCGACCTCACAGGCAAGTGCACAGAAGGCCTTCAGATGAATTGGGTGAAGTACCTGGTGAACCAATTGGAACTCGACTATAGGGAATCACATGATCAAGGATACAAATTTTATTTTAGATGGCTCTTGATCCTTATATCTTTTATTGTCTGGGAGCTTTCGGAAGGTGCAACCTTCCCGGACATCGAGCCTTTTGAACCACTAGCTGCGAAGTTTAGTACACTATGGTATTCAAGCAATATGAATAAACAATGGTAGTCAAATGTTATTTTTAATACCTACTACAATTAGCTAAAGGTAGCCATACAGTCCGAGCCTCGCATGACTCCAAACACTCTACACCGGTTCAGGCCTCTGATGAAGTTCAATGCAGATCGACATTTTACTTACATCATAGCGCGCACTGACGAACACAAGAAAAAACTTCAGTCCTACTACAAGATGATGGAGGAGGAATTGGAGGCTATCACCAAGGACTAGTCGACTAACCTCCTTATTCCAGTAGCCCCTACGGAGATATCCAACATCGACGGGCCATAAACTACGCAGGATACACCCGGACCTAGCGGGGCAAAGAAGATTGAAGAGGTCCAAAGAGTAGATAGTGCATCTGAGAAGACTGCCTCCATCTCACCAGAGCAAGGAGGTGATGGTGAAGATTTAGGTGAAAAATAAGTTGAATAGAAGGAAGGAGACAAGATTGATCCCCTGAAGAAGAGGAAAGGTTCACCTCCGAAACCTTCCTCCCGAAAGAAATCGAAGGCCATCATGACCAAGATGCTGACTGTCCTCACCTTCGATGACTTTGACTTCCTCATAGCATCCCTGCAAGATGATTCACTGGAAATAGCAGATAAATAAGAAGAAAATAAAGAGGATATGTATGATCAAATTGAGACTGAACTTCGAGGGGTACAACAGGCCCTACAGTCCAGCTGCACAGTCTCCACTACGTCGGGAGAACCGGAATTAGGAGATGAACCAACTCAACTCCACCACTTAGCTGATACAGTCGAAGCTTACCTTCGATGAGCACAGGAAGAAATAGAGAAAGCCACCTAGGCTTTGACACAAGTACAAGGGGTACTAGTAGAGCAACGCAGTGCTGCAGAACGAGAAAAGATTGCTCTCCAAGCGAAGTTTGAAGAAGAAAAAGCACAGCTACAGCAAGAAAAGGAATAATTGCTTGTAGAGTAACTCAAAGTAAAGGAAATGGTCAACAAAGCACTTCACTCTGTGATAGTCATAGAAGTAAAGGCCAAAGATCAAGTTCCACAACAAGTAGCGCAACTTGAAGAAGTGATCCAGCAGCTACAACAATGCATCGCAGACTTGGAACTACACGCAGTACCCGAGACCCCACAAGATGTAAGAGACCAAAGAGAAGCAACCGCTCGGAGCACAGTTTAAAGGCTCAAGGCTCTTACCCTAGAATGTAAGAAACTCACTGATCATAGTGCCCAGACCTATGAACAACTCACGGAGAACCCCTAATTGAAGGCATTGGAGTTGCAGCTCCAAGAGGCAAAGTATCAAGATGAAAAGATAAAAGCGCAGTTAAAGCCCCTGTCATCTATGGAAAGAATGAAGAGATCCCAAGAGCATTGGATCACCCAACAACAGATCCACACTATCCAAACCATATTTATGGAGGTAACTCAGAAACTTCAACTTGTACAAGAAAAGGCTTACCAATTATTTACAGAGGTAGAAGGCCAAGGAGAAGAGCTAGAGCAGGTTGCTACTACAACTGAACAACGTCTAGAGGTACCTATCAACGATGCATTTGTCCAAGCATTCTCTGAACAGAAGGTTGTATCACAACAAGTCGAAGCAACTCGAGCCAAGATCAAGGCATTCGAAGCAGAACTAGTCATACCAAAGTGACTCAAGATGAATCAAAGATGAGTATTGGGGGCTTGTTGACCCTTGACCAAGTTTTTGGAGATCCTTGGTCAAGTTTGACCTATTTTGGGTATTTGACAACTTGTTGAAGATGGAGCGCAAGACGAAGAAGAGATCACGGGATATCGATCACTTTTTGGGTCCTTTTTGGGATTTGGGAATATGTAATGGGTATGGGATGTCAGCCCATGGGTTTACCCATGTTTAGGCCTATTTTGTAAAGTATAAATAATTAGCTAGGTGACATAAGTAGTAGCGGCTGATAAGCTAAGTGTTAAGTGCAAGTGTGGTTTGTAAATGCTTTGTGCATACTGTGAGAGACTTGTGGAGCTAGGTGCAAGTGGTTGTAATAAGATTGTGAAGGGATTTGTGTTGTAATGCAAGGAAGAAGGATCTAGCAAGCTGCATAGATCTTATGTCCTATGCGGAGTAGGGTTTTGAGGCTCTGTGCATGTAACCTGTTGAAGAAGCTAATAAAGAAGAAGAGTTGGTGGACGTAGCCCCAGGGTGGGGGTGAACCATGTAAATACTGTGTTATTCTGCTCTATGCGATGTTCTGATGTATTTATGTGTTATTTGCTAAGTACTGGATAAAGAGAGATAGATAGAAGAAGGGATCAGAATTTGGTATGGTTTCTGGGCTGATAAATGAACCTACTTCACATAGTCTAATCGGTCATTGGATGTCTGGAAAGTGGTTTTTATGAACCTGTGTTTTATTTGTAACAGAGGATTCATACCTTTTTTGAATAGCTTATTGTAATAGTTAGTTTCTTTTAGTTTAAATAACTTCAAGCTTTGAATTCAAAAAGATTTTCTGATATTTACTCTCAAGAAAACCTATTTCTATAATCATTTGAAGCTTTGTATATGATGTGTTGTTATTTTTTCACATGATGACTTATACTATTATGATTATTGGATTTATATATTGATGTTTTAAATTCCTTTATTTCAGTTTCATGTTTACAATATTTAGTACTGAAGTGTGATAAAGTCAATGAATAATTATTGATATGATATAGAAAAGTGTGATGAAGTCAAAGAATAATTATTGATATGATATAGAAGTTTTCTTTTATATTTTTTATTTTCCTTCTAATTCTATCTTTACTTTTTTTATCTTATTCTTCTGAAATATACTCTCCCTTGAGAAATACTACCTTTTAGAAGGATTAGTACTCACTTTGTTCTTTTGTTTCTATTTTGCATTCATATTTAGTGTTGAATAAACAAGAATATGGTTTCCTTTGTGTAAATAATTACATTTTTTCATTAAATGGTTTTGAACTCTTTACTTCTTCAGTTATTTTCAATCGATTATTTCAAGTCTTGTACTTGAAATTATTTTCATTATTCAATTTTATTTGAATAACTCTTTAATATAAAATCTTTACAATAAAGAGGGTTACACTCTCATGCTATTGGAATTTTCTAGTAGTCTAAAGCGAGAATGATATTTTTACTTTATAGGGTGCCTTGGCCATATTCTTCTCTATAGAACAACCTAAGGAGCAATAATCATGAGAAAATTATAAATACATGAGTAGCATTGTATTGAGATATGTTGGGTGTTGAGTATTATATTGTAGTGATTATTACTTATGGAGTGATTCTTTCCATAAGGAGTATTTGATGGTCTTACCCTACCTTAAGGTTTCTTTCTATATTCTTTTGTTGTCTATTGTGTAGATGAATTTTGGCATTTCTGAAGTTTAGGGTCATATTTAGCCTTTTATCTACAAAGGTTCACTACAATCACCCATAGCCCATACCCAACTTATTTACCACTTGACAAACAAGTGTTTAACAATTCCTTTACATGTGAACAAACTTCCTTATCAAGTCAATCTATAAATGAACATGATAATTGTAATTATTTCTTCAAGTTCCCTATATCCACATTAACATCATGAAGTCCTCCTTCCTAAAATACTAGTAAGCAATCCTCCAAGGATATCAAACAAATGTAAGTAGTATTATAGTGACAAGTGCAACTAAACAAGTGCATAATCATCCTCCTATACATATTGTTGAACTCGAAAACATGAGTCTAATACAACACAACCAAATTAGGGGTACATATGCCTATGTAGGATTTACAACCATACACTCATTACATGCGACATCATAAAAATTTTAATATAAGTACATGAAATTACATAGGATACCAACCCCAATTGTCAAACCAAACAAATATTTAGTGACCTTCATTCTCTTTCCAAGAACTACCTCTTGAAAACATCACCATACATTGACATGTATTGTCACATCATTTGAGGCTCTCTTAGCCATGTAATACTCTTACACTAACCAAGTAACTAGTACGCAACAAGATAGTTCCTCAACACTTAATAATCACCTCACATGTGATCCTCCTATGAGATTTTCACACATACATTAAGTTTTCCATAGTTGACATGTAATTCTCTCAAGATGGCAATGTGGCATATGGATATATCTACTCCAACACATGCAATACAAGTTATAGGGTGAAAACATGAACCGTAGCACTCTTTCTTTTTTTAATGATGAAAGCTATAAATTTTCATTTTCTTTCATTTCAAGCAATCAAAACTCTTGTTTTCTTTGAAAGTTTCACTTTGAAGTAAAAACAAGATTTGCAAAGAATTACAATTACATTTATACTCATATTTCAAAAATATTATTTATGGACATATTGTGGGATAAATATGACATTTATGAACTTCATATACT
>CBVK0101271697.1:0-18617 GCA_900067695.1 Picea abies | reverse complement strand
TATTTACTCTTCAAATATTGGATGATAATGCTACATTGATATAACACTTGCATTATATGGTTAAAACAAATTACATTGCTTTATTATTGATTCACACTCCCCCTCTCAGTAATCCAACATCTTTTATAGTTCAATTAGGGATGGATATTACTCCTAATTTTTGTCTAGATTTTCAAATGTGCTTATGGCTAAGAGTTTTGTAAAAATGTCTGCAATTTGTTATTTTGTGTCTACATACTCCAGTTTAACCTAATTTTTGAGTAACATGATCTCTGAGCAAATGGTATTTGATTGGGATATGTTTTTCTTTAGAATGTATTAGAGGATTCTTAGAGATACTTATAGCGTTGGTGTTATCACATTTGATAGTGATTGGATGATCATATTTCACATGTAAATATTCTAGGGTTTGTTTCATATCGATTACTTTTGTGCAACAATATGAAACAACAATGTACTATGTTTCTCTTGTGGATAGTGATATGCATGTTTTTTTGTTACTTACAGATGCCACCAAACAATTTCCTAATAAGAATGCCCCTCCATGGGTGCTTTTAATTTCATCTAAACTACCTGCCCAATCTGCATTAGTATATGCATTCAATGTAAACTCTTTTGTTTTTGGATACCATAATACAAAGTCTAAGGTAGCTTGTAGATATATGAATATTATTTTATTTCTTTTAAGTGAGTTTATTTAGGTGTGGAAGAAAACCTTCCCACTAGTCCTACAACCTGCATTATGTCATGTCTTGTTGTTGTTGCATAGAGAAGACCTCCAATCGTAGATCTATCCATAGTTTGGTATACTTTTCGTGAATCATCATATAAGCTCAGTTTGGATCTTATGACCATAGGATTTCTCATTGGTTTGTAGTCTTCCATTTGGAATTTCTTGAGAATTTATTTTCCATATTTATTTCCGCATATGAATATGCCTTTTTTTGTTTGACTAACTTGTAAAAACAAGAAAAAAGTTAGTTCACCTAGCATAGACATTTCAAACAATTTCTTCTTTTCTGTGGCAAATGTTTTTCTTAGTATAGTAAGGTTAATTCCGAAGATTATATCATTCACATATACCACTAAGACAATGATATTTTGTTCTTTAATTTATATATATATATTTATATCATTAGTTCCTGTCTTACATCTATGTTTTTGTAGATACTATTTAAGTTTTGAGAACCATGCTCTAGGGGACCTATTTAAGACCATACAAATCCTTCTTCAATTTTCATACATAGTCTGTTTTTTCTGTCAACCAAAACCCTTAAGGTTGTTCTATGTAGACTTCTTCTTCTAAGGTTCCATTCAGGAATGTTGACTTGACATCCATCTGATAGATTTTGAAGTTTTCGAAGCATGCAAATGATAAAAAAATTATGATGGCTTCTAATATTTCTATTGGGGAAAAGGTTTATCCAAAGTCAATTCCTTCCACTTGGGAATATCCCTTGCATACTAGTTTGTCTTTATTTTTTATGATCTGTCCATTTTCAATGAGTTTGTTTTTGAATATCCATTTGGTTCCTACCATATTTTTATCTGTAGGTTTTGGAACCAGTTCCCATGTCTGAATTTTGTCAGTTTTATCAAGTTCCTTGTTCATTTATTTTATCCAACCTTCGCTCTCACTAGCTTCTGCAAAATTTTTGGGTTCTATTACTCAAAAAATTTATTGTTCATATTCAAATATGAGTTTACTTCTTGTTTCTACACATGAATATTTATCTCCTATAATGTGATTTTCAAGGTGATTCTTTTGAACTCTTTTTGACGATGCTTTTGGAAACGGTGTTTCTTATTCATCCTTCTCATCATGAGTTTGAGGTTCATTCTCTTGTATTTATTTAGTATCTTATTCATATTTTGATTTAGCATCTTCTTCATCATCACAGGTTTTTCTCCATTCATCAATTTTTGTTTCATCTTGAGATTTGATTTTTCTCAATTTTAGATGATCTATTTTTACATTTTCACTTTCCACTATTTTGTGAAATCTTATATTATAGCATTTGTAGGCCTTTTTGTTAGGTGAATATCCCAAAAATATACCTTCATCTAATCTAGACTCAAATTTCCCTACATTATCTTCATCCCTCTTGATGTAACACTTATTTCCAAAGACTTTGAAATGCTTCACAGATTTTGTTCTTCCAAACCACAATTCATAAGGGGATTTCTCAGGGTTAGCTCTAATTTGTGCTCGGTTAAGTATCATGACTGTTGTATATATTGCATCTCTCCAAAAATTTCTTGTAATCTTGGCTTCATTAAACATAGTTCTTGCAACCACTTGAAGAATTATGTTTTTTCTCTCCACAACTCCATTCTTTTGAGGAGTTCTTGGAGATGAGAATTATCTCTTGATTCCATGATCTTCACAAAACTTATTGAATTATTTATAGGTAAATTCCCCTCCATTATATCTTCACAAAACTTATTGAATTATTTATAGGTAAATTCCCCTCCATTATCTGATATTAAATATTTGATTCTGAGATTTGTTTCATTCTCTACATGCATCTTGAATGCTTTAAACTTTTCAAATGCCTCGGATTTTTCTTTGAGAAAATATACCCAGGTCACCCTCATGTAGTCATCATTGATGAACATGAATTAGGATTCCGCTTGTATTCTTCTAATCCTAGAGGGCATAAAGAGATCAATGTTCACAAACTCGAAGGTTTTTGAGGTATAATTCCATTTTGTCTTGAATCTGACTCTTGTTTGCTTTCCTAATTGTCAATGTTTGCAAACAAGATATGAGGTCTTGATGACTTTTGGCATGTCTTTTACAAATCCCTTTTTACTAGCTTTGATAAGGTTATCAAAGCTCAAGTATCCCATCCTTTTGTGCCATAGCCAACTTTCATATGCTTGAATCATATGACATTGTTCTTCTTCCTTAATATCTAAGAGATACACATTGCTTGAGGTTATTGGTGCAATAAAAACTATTTTTCCTGATCCTTCTATTATTTTTTTCTGGTAGTCAAAGATTATTATATGCCCTCGATCACAAGTTTGGCTAACACTTAGAAAATTAGGCTTCATATTTTCAACTAGTAACATGTTTTTTTCTTTGTTTTTCTAGTTTCCCAAGGTGACTGTTCCTTTTCCAAGTATTTTAGAAGATACATTATCTCCAAATGTGACACTTTCATTTTCCTTCTTTGTTAGTTTGAGAAATTTAATTTTATGTCATGTCATATGTTTGGAGAATCCATTGTCAATATAACATTGACATTTTTTGTTCCTAGCATACTTGGCTACTTTGCATTCTATATTTTTCATATGTTTTCCTTTTCATATTTTTTTATCTTGAGTGATAAAAGAAACTGGTTTTATGGTTATCCTGCATTCATTTGTTTGATGACGATAATTTTTGCACTTATTTCATTTAACTTTGAAAATTTGTAATGGAGAGAATGAATTGTAACTTACATCCTTTGGATTGTTTTCGCTACTTTTATATTTTTTATTATTTCTATGAATGTATGATTTTGAATAATCCTTGCAATGTAATGCTTTATGTCCAAAGTTATAGCAAGAGTAGAAATATCCAATAAAAATGTGTTGATATCTCTTAGGAGAAGTTATTATAGAAATTATATTTCATTTGTCTTCTTTCTCTTTTGTGGGAAGTACATACTTAAACTTATTACGAACAATCTTTAATGATGCCTTCTTCATATTGTTGTTTTCATTTTTTAAGGTGCTCTTAAGAGAATTTGCATAACTAGTTTTCATTTCGTCTATCTTTTGTGTTGCAGAGGTTGTTTTTTTATCATACCCAAGTCCTTTTGTATCCTTTGGTGATATTTGACTATTCATAATGTCATCCAATATTTTTGAACTATTTTCAAATCTCGAGTGATTCTTTCCTTTCTCAAGTTCCTTTTTCATAAGGACAATTTCAACGTCTCGCTTCTCACAACCTTGTTTTTCATTAATTTTTTTAGTTAATATATATTCTATTATTTTGGCTTCTTGGAGTTGAGTCTTCAAGTCAATGATGATTTGTTAATTTTCTTGGATTTTTTTTTAGATTTCTTTTTCTCTTGATTTTTGTGCTTCCCCAAACTCTAGTAACTGTCTTTTTAAAGACTTACTCTTGTTTTTATAATGTCTGAGTTCTTCCAGAGCACTCAACGATTCTACTTCAATATCTACTTCACCTTCCTCTTCATAGTCTTCATCCATACCAAAATTATTTTTAGTAGGATTATCATGTTTCTCTATACCCATAAATAAATGCTTTGAATTTTCTTCTTCTTCACTTTCTTTAGATGAGTTGTTTTATTCTTTGGTGTAGAAGGTATTCTTTTTGTGGACTTTCTTATTGTTTCCATTTTTATTTTTATTTTTGTACTCTTTGTAAGTTTCTTCACCATCACTTTGTTCTTGTTTTGGATAGGGACATTTGTTGTCAAAACGTCCAACTTTTCCATAGTTAAAACATTTAGGAGGTAGTTTTCCTTTGAATTTACCAGTTCCTTTCTTAAGTTTTTTCATGAATTTTGCTACTTCTTCATCAGATATCTCTGATTGATCTTCATTGGATATCAACTCCTAATTCTTCTTATATTATATTTCTTTGAAGTAAGTTTCCCCTTTAGATGGTATTTCTTGCCTTGTCCTCATCTCATAGGCTATGAGGATTCCATGGAGCTCATCCATAGTTATTTTTTCAAGGTTGTCTCTATCCTCTAAGGTAGATATATTGGCATCATATCTCCTAGGCAATGATCTCAACACTTTTTGAAAAATATATTTTTCTTCTATTGCTTCACCCAATGCTCTGACTGAGTTGACTATCTCATCTACTCTTTGAATATATTCTGCAATATGTTCTTCGTCGTTCATCTTGATATTTTCAAAATGTTCTTTGAGTGTTTGAAGTTTGGCTTGTTTTACCTTTCCATATCCTTAATAAACAATTTTAAGTTTGTCCCATAATTCTTTGTCTTATTTGTAGTTCATTACTTTTACAAATACATTTATGGATAATCCACTTAAAATGGCATTAACAACTCTTGAATTATCATTGCATAACTTGGTGGGTAATATGGTGTAGTGTATCCATCTTCTATAGATTTCCAAATATCAAATCCAAGTTTCATTAGATAAATCTTCATTCTTATTCTCCAAAAAACATATTCATCTCCTTTGAACAATGGTGCTATTTTGGGTGAGATTCCTTATTGCCGATCCATTGGATTCTCTAGGGTCTACCTTCCAGTTGTTATAACTTTTTGAAGGAGCCTTTCTCTTATACCAATTGTTGGAAATACTGAGAGGGGGGGTGAATCAATATTACTTTTTATCCAATTAGTAGTTCCTTTTAAAACTTTTCAACCATATCAATAGATTAACAATGAATTTTAAAAAAATAATTATTTGTTTATCAGTAATAAGAATTACAATGCCTGTATTACAACAAGTTGTAATTGTTAAGGACACCAATCCTTTTTAGAGCACCAAATCTAGGAGACACAAATCGCCTTCCTTTTCCAGGCACCTACTCAAGGAAGCTACAACCCCCTACTTCTTCAAGAACCAACTTGAAAGGAGGATCCAACCTCCTAAATTCTTCAAGCACCAACTTGAAGGGAGGCACTGACACCCTATTGTTTCAGGCTTCTTCCTAAAATGACTTCAGTCCTTCCTAGCTCCTCCCTTCCACCCTCACTGTGCAATTTTTACTCTTATATATTCTAGTGACTCTACTTTAGGTATATTGATATTTCTCGCGAGTCACATTTTCATTCTTCATTCTAATGGGTTTATATATCTTACCAAACAATGTGCATCATTGAACCATTATGTCTCTTAAATGAATAAATGTGCCTCTTCATTAATAAGGTTGTTATTGACATTAACTTGAATTGACTTGTAAATCCCCTTTAAATTAATTAAGTTTAGTTCTTTCTTACGTCAATCTTCCTTATGGAATGGTGGATCTGAGAAAATCTTAAAAAATATGACTAAGACTGTCACTTTAACCATTACATAGTGCTCTAGTTTCGTTGAAACTAGGCTTTCATTGGATCACGATCAAGATTCAATCTTGATAGTTGATTTCCATTCCTGATTATCTTGGGCACCTAGTCGCTTCCTTCAACCCATTTCCAGGGCACTTGACATAGGAAAAACATCATGGCTTAATTCGTAATGGGGTTGTCTTTCGTGTCTCAAAAAAATTTCGCAATAGTGCAGCGCCTTTCGTGTCTCAGAACTTATCGCAATCAATTGTTCCTCTTGTGTCTCAAAACTTGTTGTAATGGAGTTGTGCCTCTCAAAAACTTGTTGTAATGGAGTTGTGCCTCTCAAAAACTTGTTGCAATGGTGCTACACATTTTGTGTCTCAGAACTTGTCGCAATGATGTTGTACCTCTTGTGTCTTGGAACTTGTCACAAAGAGGTTGCACCTCTAGTGTCTCGAAACTTGTTAAAATGAGGTTGTGCCTTTCATATCTTTATAATTTTTCGCAATGGGGATTTAATGCTACTTCCATGTCATGCACGGTAGGAGACTCAACAATGTGTTTTTAATACTACTTTCATGTCGCACGTGGTAGGAGACTCAACAATGTAGTTTTAATACTACTTCAATGTCATGTGTGATAGGTTAGATGGACGAAGCATGGTACATCTATCAAGGTTGATCTAGAATATTTTTCAATGGAACGATGATCTATGGGAAATGCAATGTTATTTCTCATGATATTGCATCCTGTGTGATCTCTACGTGATGTAACTTTATTTCTCATGTGCTTGTGTCTCGCGTAATATATACATGATGCAACACTATTTCTCTGAGATTGTGTCCTGTGTAATCTCTATGCGATGCAACACTATTTTTTTGATCTTGTATCTTGCGCAATATTTTTGCGATGCAAGACTATTTCTCTGAGCTTGTATCCGATGAAATCTCTGCATGATGCAACACTATTTATCTAAGCTTGTGTCCTACGCAATCTCTACATCATGCAACACTATTTCTCTGAGCTTGCATCCTTTATAATATCTATGTGATGTAGTGCTATTTTTCTGAGCTTGTGTCTTGCGAAATCTCTGCGCGATGCAACATTATTTCTCTGAGGTTGTGTCCTATGCACTATTGACATCAATGACAACCAGACTTCCAACAATATGATCCATCTTGGGTAATGGATAATTTTCCTTCAGAGAACACATGTTCATATTTCTAAAATCGACACACAACATTATTTCACCATTCTTTTTCCTAACAGGCACAATATTGGCCACCCACTCTGAGTATCTGAGAGGTACTATTATCTTTTCATCAAGCAGTTTCTTCACCTCTTTTTCAATAATGGGTAGCAGCATTGGGTTGAACTATCTCATTTTCTGTTTAAAATCTTTAGAACTTGCTTTGAGAGGAATCTTATGCTAAATAATTTATGTGTCAAAAATCTTGAGGTCTTCGTATGACCAGGAAAAAACATCAACAAATTTCTTCATGAGATTTACATACCTTCTCCTTTTCTCTTTTGACAATTCTTTAGAGAGTTTTATAATCTTTGGATTGGGATCATTCCCAATATTATAATCAACAACATCCTTTTCATGGCTTTGAATTGCAGATTTATGGGAGACATCATTGTTTTAAAAGAGCCTTTCAAGGGGTACCATACCCTTTGTAATGTGGTCTGTCTTGAATTCTAAAATCTTATGACCTGCAATTTTATCTAGAAGAGGGACATCAGTTTAAATTTCTACATCATCATCCTCATTTTCCTAATCAATAAAGATTGCAAAAAATTCACCATCAATTTCTAAAAAACTCTTCAATTCATGTTCGTCATTGAAAACCTACCAATATTTGATGTTATCTGGGATGGAAGGCCTATGCCTTACTTCAATTTCAAATCTCAGATCCGAAAACATAAGAGTTTTGAAATTATTAGTTGTTAAGGATAAAGTTATACTTGTTAGTTCATATTTATTTGGAAAACATTTACATCAAAACATAAAAAGAAGTTTTCAACAAGGTCCCATACCTCATTTTTATATTGCCTCAACCACCGATGCTTTTTCTAATACATATTCTTTATTTGAAGAATAATCAATTATGAATCTCCAAAAAAAACAATTTTATCAATTCCCATATCCTTTGCATCTCTTAATCCCAACAATAAGGCCTCATATTATCAAATATTGTTGGTGGTGTCGAATTCTAATTTATATGACAGAGGTATGACTTCCTTGGCAGGGGATTTGAATACAACGCCAACACCAAATCCTTCCTTTGAACTAGAACCATCAAAGAACATATTCCAAACTGCATGTTCTACATCCTTTGCATGGTTATCCATGGATTTTATTTCTAATGGTTCAAAAGAATCATCACTCATATGAAATATGGATGATCCAATTTCATCTTCGACTGCATAAATGGGGTGATTTCCTAGATTTTCATGATCACTTACAAGATAAGCTAGTCTGACTTCCCTGTACAATCTTTGGTGTTCTCCTCCAAATATAGGTATCGTATCATATGTTAGGTCCATATGTAAGGATCCTCCTACCTTTTTATCCCAATATCTAGATAGCATCATGCCAAATTTAGGTGGTATATCAACCACTACCACATCCATGACAACACTCTTCATAGGCAGCTAGGACAATGTAACAACAAAATATTTTACAACCCCTAGATATTTAACTTTTTTAGAATCAAAGCAGTAGATATATTGGTATGGTTTTTTAATGTCAATACCTTAGGAATAACATTGTTTGAGGCTCCAAATTTCATAAGGAAGTTATGCAAAATTTTCTCATGAATGTTCAGGGATATGTAAAATGGAGGTGATTCAACATCAAATATATCTTCAATATGAGGTCCTACAATGATGGAAGGATTTTTATATTCTAAGTTTATTGTATATGAAGAAATGATAGAAGCAGGAGGCTGCAAGAATTTCAAGATTAATTTTTTAAAAGACTCATTTTTCATCAGTTCCACCAAAGGTACAATAATTTTTATCTCATTAATTTCTTGCTCCAAATTAAAAGGAACTAGTTTTTTTCATGTTTCCTTTACCTCTAGGGAAGAAACCTTGTTGGGTTTTTGAGGTTGATATTATTTGTTCCATGTGTCTTTAGTTGGACCCTGCTTGGCTAAAACATTAGCCTTTTTCTTCTTAATTGGTGTATTTGCCTTTGGTTCACTTGATCTAGTCCTTAGATAAAATTTCTTTTGAGGCTCATTCTGAAACATTTATTCTTCTTCACCATTATCAAACTGACTTGATATCATAGAGTGTTCATACTCTTGGTGAGTGAAATGGGTAAAAGGAAGTTCAACATCAATTAAAAGGACTGCTGAATTTTCTTCAATTTCATCACTTTCCTCTGTCTCTTCAACTGCATTATTTTGAAATGGTGGTAAGATCCTTTGATCATCTTGATTCCTTCTCTCCCTATGTATAACCTAAGGATCATTTTGTGGTATTATGAACTTATTGGGATTTATATTCCCACCTTATTGAACAGGTCTATTTGGTTGCTTAGATTCCAACTTCAGTCTAGCCATTTCAAATGTCAATGTCTTCAATATTTTGGTCATTTATTCAATGTTAGGATAATATGTTACTGAATGAGAAGAATATTGGACATTTTATTTATGTTTATTTTTATCTTTGTCAGATTTTGACTTTAGTCTCTCCACTACCAAAATATTTGATTCCACTTCAATGGTTGCTTCCTGCATCAAACTTAATGTAGCAGATCTTTTTTATGTTTATTAAGAGAAAATTATGAATCAAAGGTATTAGAAAAGGTAATTTTTGTAGAAATTTCTCTAGGTTTTATTTCATCAGGAATTTTACTGTAAATTTTGTTAAATATTTTGGTAAAATCTGAAACGGATTCACCATTCTTCCTTTTCAAAGCCCCAAATTCAGTAATATAGTACAAGTAATCCTTTTTGTCTCCACACTATTTAATAAAATCTTCATCTAGAGCATCAATATCTGCAATAGAATTGGCAGGGAGACCTTTGAACCATTTCCTTACCTCCCCATCCAAACTCTGTACAAATAATATCATCCAAACGTTTTTGTGTTCAACATTGAAATTGTCTGCAAATATATAAAGAGATGCCAAACGTTCTTCAGTTGTGACCTCTCCTTCTCCATTAAACCTCATATAGTCTCCAGCTGGGAAAGCATATAAAACTTTGGGAAACACTAGGGGTGCATACCTAGAAGCTATGATAGCATCCATTATATTGAAAACCATGGTGTGAACAATTGGAGTAGGATATTGAGGAGGAGAGGATGGATGTGCAGTATGAGGTGAAGGTGGAGTATGAACCTTAGAAGGTGATGAAGGATGAGAATGGATCTTTTGGGACTCTAAGAGTCCTTCAATAGACAAAATATTAATGAAAACTTGAATTTCAGGCTTAACTCTCTGAGAAGTGAAAATATGAGATAAAGATGAAGATAATATATGATCAATTTCTTCTTTGGTGTGTGCATGAAAATCACTTAGGGATTCAGATGTGAAGAGTGAATCTTCCTCTTCTGCTTTGATCAGTTCATAAAACACTTTTCATTGTTCTTCTATCAAATCATTTAAGGAAATTGTTGCAGGTAGAACTACTTATGAAGGTTGGATAATAGATTTTTCTTCAATCAGAGGAACTAACTCTTCTTTAGGAACAAGAATGGGTATTTGGGAAAAATAAATGGTGTCTTGAGAAGAAGGAGATTTAACTTTTGAAGATGAAGACTAGCCTGGAGTATCTCTGGATTTTCTTAATAATTTTTCAGGATTCGATAATGTTGGAGTTGTATTAGGATCTGGGTTGGCTTTGGTCACTTTATTTTTTGAATATGAAGTTGATACTAAGGCTTTGGTAGGCTCAGAATTTGATCCCTTCACTTCTCTTTGAGGAGCCAACTATTTTTCAATGGAGTTGCCAGTTGAAAAATATGCATTCTACTTTTGTATCTAACTATTGTTCACCATCAAGAGCTAGTATTTCTCAATGTTGTTCTTCCCAAAGATAGATATCTTCATTACTCCATTCCCCGACAATGGCACCGAAAGACATTAGTCCCTAAAGTTGTCATGGACTACTAATGGAAATCTAGGGCACCTCAATTATTGAAATGATTTATGTTTGTAGGTATTTTGGATTTATAGGTTGTTTTGTGGATCAAGGAATGGTTAAATAAGACAACATAAGATTCTTATTATAAAGACAACTTTCCACCACATTCACTTATTCAATGGTAATTACTCTGATCATCTAGAAAAAGTATATTTAAACAAAAGAAAAAGGAAGTTGCAAGTTTAATATTTGTCCAATTACATAGAAGAATCTTAATTTCCAAATATCATTCAGAAAGAAATAAATAATTACTTGAATACAAATTCTATAATAGTCGAGCAAATAGTAAAATCTTCACTAGTATTCAACATAAACAGAAAAAAAAAAACAAATGCTTTGCAAATATTTAAATGCATTCAAGTAAAGATATGAAATTTAACATGAGAAAGAGATAATATAACCATCATAATGATTTCTCCATTGAGTGTAATATGTAGCATATTCTAGATATAAAATATAGGTGAATATGCCTTAAAGAACCACCGAACTTGAACCATTCACTTTATCAACAAGTTTCCTCTTTATACACAGAGTTGGTTTGCCTAGATCCTAAAATCTAGATATATTTTTGATTTAGCCATGATATCTGGCTAAGAGATAGGGATCACATTCTATTCAACTATTACATTACAACAAAAATCCTATACTTTAGGAGAAAACCTGATCCTAAGTCTAGATTATGATTTTACAAGATATTCTTTGACCTGAAAACTCAAATCTATACTAACTTCTCTAAGTAGATGCACTGGAATAACTTGATCCTCGAAATTTCATATGCAGGAAAAAATAAAAAGGTCCTTCATATCTCAAAAAATTTTCATCATCTAATCAAAAGGAAGGGCTCCAAAACTGTCACTTCTAAATCAAAATTTTACCTTGTGTATTGACATGGTCTGGGTAGAATTTTTATTTCTAAATAGTATATTGTCCCCTGGATCTTCCATGTAAAAATAGAGTCCTGCAAAAATTACTATTCGTTGCATCCTTAAAGATTTTATTTCAGAATTTGTAGAGTCTCTTTTGCTTTATGTTTCAGTTTCTTGACTTTAGCCCGTAATATGGAATTTTGTACTACACGTTTTTTATTTTGTTGTCTAAGGTATGCAATAATGGCCCCATAATATTCAAGTGTCAGCACATCTATATTCCCAATCACAGTTTCTTCTTGATTTTCTTCTAGTGCAGGTTTGTTTAGATCAATAGAAAATTTGGTCTTTTTGGGTTTCCTTTCCTTTTTGTGTAGCTTTGCATATTTTTTCTCAACAATGTCTTCTGTTGCAGACTCAAAAAAACTGAGTGCTCCTTTTTCCATATAAAAATATGTCATCTATAGAATTTCCCTTAGTGTATAGATTACCATCATTTCTTTCTTAGTGATTCCAAGAGTCTCGTCATTTGACAGAGAGGATTCAATTTTTGGCACTCGTTGTTGATTTTTCTTCAACTTTCTGGTATTCTTTTGAATTTCCTCTATGATATCACCATCTAAAATGATCATTTTATCTTTCTTGAGAGAGCGTTTAAATAGATCCTTTGAGTTAATTCATAACTTATTTGTATCTTTTGTTTTAGGCCTGTTGGGATAGCTTACAGTTTTCTTATCCTTTATGTTGTTACCTTTAATATGTTTTACTTTTGGGGGCTTCTCAAAAGGTGCATCATCAATTTCTGTTTCAGGCTCAGATTTTACTTCCTACAACTTCTTTATCCTCTGCTTAACAATTCTCCTTCTATATACCCTATCAAAACTTACAGGGTCATGTTTTGAAACAAAGCATTCAAGCTCCAGCTTGATTTATTCCCCTTGCTATGATTCAAGCTTCCTTTTTATTGATCTTGTTCATCTTTATATAGGGGAGAGTTCCTATAATTTTACAGATCTCCCTAAAGTACTTCTTTCCTTTGTTGAAACTTTAGGTTTATTTTGTTCTAGATCTTATTCATCCAACCCTAAAGAGATCAATAACTGCCTCCAAGTTATTTGAACCTCCCTTAATGTATATAGAACCATAATTTTTATCAAACCTTGATGAAATAAACTCTTATGGGAAGTTTGAGGATGATTATGCACTCTCTTAGACATTTTGGTCAAATGTTTTAACATGAAAAAGGCAGATTCATCTTTGTATCTCCATTTAGTTGAATAAAAATAATCATATGATAACAATAAGCATAAGAAAATATTTCATCACCTGTTATATACCTATATACTATTATCAAAACATCCCTCCATTCTTCCTTTAACCATTTACTCAAGATCCCTTGAATCCAGTCAGGATCATGGTGCTCTGGTACCAAACATTGAATATACAGGTCTATAGATAATTCACCTTTTTTCCACCATCCCTCAACCTACATAGGTAAGTTACATGCTACCCCAATCAAGTGCTCTGTAACATAGATTGAGACTTTTCCCACCTGATTTTTAAAACCATCAAATTTTTTGGAGAACAACAACAAAACGTCCTCATGGTAACCTTGGAAATTACAACAGAAGTGGAACCAACCTGCATCAAAAAATGTTTTCATAATGTTGAGACATCCCTCTAGCAATTCACCCCCTATCAGCTCCAAACGGCTAACCTAACCACCTTTCTTGGGTTCCATCTTGTTGAATACGATCTCCTTGTCACATTGCAAATATTAGGGTTTTAAGAGTTGATCTTAGGAAATCCCTTCATAGACAATAGATACTGATATGTTTTTTCAGTTTAAAAAATGTTGATAGACCATAATTAAATCATAACTTTTAATGCTCGAAATGATGGCATGAAACCCGAGTTGATGTGTGTACTAGTAGGTACACATTTGTTTTCATCAGATCGTTATCTTGAATCAGATCATCATTTTTGAAAGAGAGTCATAAATGTTGCAATATTCCCTACATGGTCCTCTAACCGCTCAATACAATCCTCAGGATTCCAAACACAATGAGTTTAGGTTCTCCAAGAATGGAAACATTCTTTTAGCGACTATGTATCTCTTTTACACTTTGGAAAATTTAAATTAACTTAAAATTCTGATGATACACTCTCAAACTATGAAAATATCAAATCATTCTTATTATAAGAAAATAAAAATTAACACAAGCAAAAACAAAAAACACCCAAAATCATAAAAGAGAAAAGTATAGGGAACTTGATACAAACAATTGTATAATGAGGCAGGGTCTTTTGGAATTGAGAAGGTAGGAATGCGTGTTTTTATAGAATAGGATAACAATCAAGGATAATAGGTTATAGCTTATCTGAGGACTAACGGAAAGTATCCTATATGACCCATTGTGGCACGCTACTCTGGAATCGAAGTGGGGCCCACCATATCCAGTATGGAAGCAATTTTGGCTTGGTCAACTAACAATCCCTCTTTGCAAACAACATGCCCCAATAACATCCCAAATTGCATATAGAATATGCATTTCTTCAAATTTAGTGAAATTTGGAGCTAGTGACATCAATCTAGAATTAAACATAGGGATTTCATGTGCTCTTTTAACAAACTGAACACTATCCAATTGTCCAACTAGACCTCAAGGAACTTGTGGATAAAATTTTTAAATGTTGCGACCACGATCCGGGAAAATACCATGGGTGTGTTCTTCAGTCCAAATGACATCACAGTATAAGCGAAGGAACCCCATTCTGTCACACAGTGGTTCTGGATTGATCTTCCTCCACAATACAGACTTGATGGTATCCTAAAAATCCATCTGTAAAGGAGTAGGCCTCCCATCCCCCAACATTATCCAGGACCTCATCGGTAAAAGGATTAGGGAATGAATTGTGCACACAAGAAACATTCATGCTCTATAGGTCCACACATATTCGAATGTCATATTTTTTCTTTGGTTACACCACCATGGGACTAATCCAATCAGACTCCTACATGGGAACAATAATTCCAACATCCAACATTAAATCCAACTCTTTGCGAACTTTTTCCTTATACTTGGGGTTCAATAGGTAGGGCCTCGTTTTAACATGTTTAGCATCTGGCATGAGCTAACTTTTCATTTCCCCTAGGGATCCTACTATCACCTTCATCTTCAAGAAGATCCAAGGGAAAATTTCCTCATATTCTTTGAGTAGATCTACCACATGAGTGACACTCTCCTTATCCCAATAGTCTCCAATGATAGCCATTTTTGGCACTTGCTTAGTACCGATATTATGTTTCTTTGTATTAATGGGATGACCATAGTCCAACGCAACAATTTTTGTTTCCTTTCCTCCCACTATGTTATTGACCTCAGATTCATGGATCTATATGCCTCGAGGTTCATTATCGTTAATATCGTTAACTTGTAATTTACAATAGTGAATGGCCTCTTTTAGTTTCACCACTAGTTGATGATACAAACATACCACCTTCGGTGTAGCATCCTTTGGTTGATGGTGGAAGATAAAGTTCTTAATTCAAAGGAGTGCCTCCTTCTCAACAAGAGATTCTACTATGAAGTCGAATGTTGAGAAAATTTGTGCATTGACATGAATCCAATCTATTGTTTTTCTCCTAAGTTCCTCATGAATATACCATATCCTTGGAACTATTACCTCCCATGCCTAGGGGTAACTAGAGGATATCATGTCTCATGGATCACAATGGAGAACATGATCCTGACCATGATGATGATCAACATATCCACAGATGGTATCCCAACATCCCCCCCTCATTTTCCTTTACAGCTATAGGTCAACCAAGGCTCATCACATCCAAGCAACCTAATCTATGGGAGACGGTAAGCCAACATCACCATGAGGTATGTTAGTCCTTATTTCATGAAAAGTTTTGTACTTAATTTATTGGGCATGTGGATGAGGATATTGGGTTGAATTTGGATAATGGATCACTGGCTTTGGAAATTGTATCAATTTCCTTGTTCCACCTTGGTGGTAATATTCTATGCCCTAGTCCCATGTTGTTACTGCCTAGGGAAAGGGGTACTACTAGGGGGCTCTCACAAGGGTAACATTTTGTTCCCCAACATACTTTATACTTTTCATATTGGATCCTCTCATAATGTACCAAACTTCTGTAATGAGTCATGGTCCTTTCTCTCATGAGAAGAAGAGGATGAAGGCCAAGAGGTTGTTGTAGCTTCTCTATACATATATGTTATTTCCAAATGATAAAGGCCACCATAAAAGTATTAGGCCAGCTTGAGCCCCACTAATGGTAATAACCCATGTCCATATGTGAATGAATGCACCAAATTATAAAAGACTATAGCCATGTAAAAATGAAGGAATGAAGCTTGAAACCTTTTTAAAGGGACTTACAAATGATGATTGGGTATCAAAAGGAAAATTAAGGGGTTTGAAATTGAGGAAAGGGTACCTCAAGAAAGTAAGTAAGTGATCCCTCTACAAAGGCACTCATAGAAATGGATTCAATGAAACCATAAGAAATGAAGTAATCCCTAAAACCATATCACTATCACACTTACTCTAGAAGGGTTTATTTATTTCTTGCTTCTCTCGGGACCTATCCCTCTACCTGGGTATTTTATTTCCTATTTAGGTTGGAAAACCTAATAGGGTTGGATGAAGGCCCTCCCATACTTAAACATGCCAACTCATATGAGGTCCTAGGCTGTTGTGATGCTTGAAGGGGATACTGAGGTGAATTATTTACATGGATTATATCATAAGTTACAACTTACTTTGCATGTTTTAAGGACTATTATTTCTTGTGAACATTGGCTAACCCTATCTTATACTATGCTTTTTTTGGATGTCCCTGACATGGTTCTTTTAGGGATTTCCTAGGCTTGTACCCAAGACATTGTGCATTTTATTACAAGACCATGGCACATGTGATGCAGAGCAGTGGGTCATCCAATGCCTCACCACCATCATACACCATATCTCACATCCCTGGAACCTTGGGCGATGGACAAATGGGCTTGGTTTGAACATATTCAGTGATGATGGCACACAGATAGGTTGAAAGACCATATGCTGGGGAAAGTACCCTGGATCTTATTTTTCACCAGGATCAGGGACATTGTGGTAGTATATAGCTAGACACCATGCAGAGACAAGATGCAACTCCCTCCAACCTAGACACGACACTTGGATCCTGGACATTAGACCTCATTTGATGATGATGTCATCTTTTAGGGTTTGATGGAGCTAGGGTTTTGGGGACACCTGGGGTATTGGTGATGGTTGGCATGAACTTGGGTGAGGAGAGACATCATTTTCCCCCACTTCACTCCTGGTTGGTGCCACATGGAATTTGGAGGCCTCTTCCTTCCCTAGGAAGTCTTGACGTCTCACACATGTGGCTCATTTGTGATGTATTTTGGAATTTAGAATTTTCTAAAGGAAAAACGAGGGGTCAACCCCACTTTTTATGAATGAATGTTATGTTATGTGAAAAAATTGTGCTAGGATATCCTTATATAAGAATTCTAGCGCTAACCTTTTATTTATCATCATTGCTCCTTATCATTTGTGGGGTAACACTTCTAGATTTTCGTTATCTCAACCTTCTTGGTCTCTCTCTCTCTTGTGATATGCTTGGAAATGGTATTTTGTGGATGCTTTTGCTTATTTTGGATGGATATTTCTACAATTAGGGTTTTATGCTCTTGGTTTTTAGAAAAAGGTAAGTATTTTTTTTCAATTCTATGGTATTTTGTTGATGTAAATGGTGAAATTGCTATTTTTTGCAAGAAGTCTTGTTTTGTTGAAACCCTAAGAAGGGAACATAATTTATTCTTCCCTTCACAAAGTTTTATTTTTCCAAGTTGGTGAAATGTCCTTGCTAGGGTTAGAAGCCTAAAGCCCCAAAGTGCTATCACTTTAGGATTTTATCTCTAGACAATTGATCTTTGATTTAGTTGAAGCTAAAATAAAGGAAAACGACATCTAGGGTCCAAATGTTCTTGCACCCTAAATACCATTTCTTCAAAGTCTAAAGCCTAAGACCCAAACGTGCTTGCACCTTAGGGTTTGACTCTATCTCTTTGGTTTCAAATAAATTAATCTTCAAGCGTGGATGCAATCGAGACTCCATAGACCCTAGAATGGTAATGGAATTGATCTAGAAGTTATCTTGTGGTGAAAGTAATTGATAAAATCATTTTTCTAAATATCTCAAGTGTTCTACTAACTCTGCTAACCCTAACTCTATAAAACTCACAATAATTATTGTTGTTGTTATAAAAAAATTCTCCAACCACTAAAAACTACTTCTAATTGTTGCATACACCTACTTAAAATGGATTAATTTATTCATAAACCACCTCTAACAATTGGATAATATTCTATTGGTTGAATGCTTACTTTTAATGGTCAATTGTGGTGTTTCTGAGCAATAATTCTTGCTATTATTGCAAATCGTTTATTATTGTTATAAAGTTGTTTATTGTTGTAATTTGCAACAACTATAGAAATCTAACTTGTCGTGTGTGTGTGTGTGTGTGTGTGTGTGTGTGTGTGTGTGTGTGTGTGTG
>CBVK0101271690.1:0-20828 GCA_900067695.1 Picea abies | reverse complement strand
CTCTAACCATACTTCTAGGATAACTCAATCCGCAGAGTGTCTTCTTGTGAGGGCTTTCATCATAAGGGGACCACTTTGGAGTTCATCCATTTCTACTTATTATCAATCATGACAAGACAATAACGAGTCATATTTACATCAAACAAACTTGGGTCCATTACCCAAACCTTTGTGCCATCGGGCTTTCTTCAAAGGTTGACATCAATGACAACCAACCTTAATCAACATATAATATATCATATTTTATATATGATACCATTAGTTTATAATGACGACGATGACGATGATGACGATGCTGGATACAATGAAATTTATTATTATGATGGTGGTAATGAGGATGATAGTTCCAAGTGATGGATTTCCAACTACTGGTAGCTATCCTATAGATTATAGTGGTATCTAGCTAGATTTTAACCTAGGTCTTGTCTAAGTAATTATTCATGGTTAGTTATCAATTCCCCTAGGTCTTAAAAAAATAAATTTATTATTCATAGTTTATTATTATGAGTTGAGCCTTTTCTTGTCACAATAGTCCATCCATTAATGGGAGTTGAAAGTGATAGTTTAGATTGAGGGACTTGAAGCTCAAGGTTCATTAGAGTTGGCTTGACCATTAAAAAAATAACCTTAATTCAATGCTCAAGGGGATTTCACAATGAAATCACATATTGAGCATGACTAATTTATATAACCTATTGGTGTTGAATATATCTCCCACTTGAATCGCAATGGACTCATTTATATTAGATTGAAGTTTAACTTAATGAGCATTAAGTATGCATAATGATTCATATAGGTCCTTGAGAATCTAATTACATACTGGTAATAAACTATAGCTTCAAATAATCATTCATGTCAAGGAATAAAAATAAATAGGTCTAAGTGAATACCCTTTATTGAATCTATTTTTGTGATCAATGATCCCACATATCACTCGAGACATGAAATGCTCTCCTTGAAAATATTTTACCCACACTATTTGGGAGGACATTGGTTTGTCATTTTCATGGGGTCTTCACTTAGAGAACCTAATAAATAGCACATTCGTTCGTGGGATATTAAATAATGCCCCTAATTTTACTAGATATTGATAAATACCTCCAAAAATTGATTTTTTGAACCCCCCTTACAATACATATTTCCAATAAAAGAAACCCCTATTTTTACTAGATGCCCATTTTTATACCTCCCAATACCTATAAACCCCCATAAACCCCACATCCCCCCCAATACCTACAATATATTGACTTTATTTTTCACAATTAAAAAACCCCCTTTATGAATGAACATAATAAGATATTGGTCAACAAGGTGAATCCCCCGTGGTCATTTTGCGCATATTGTCCAAATCACCAATATTCTATAAGATCCCATCCCTTTATATGTCATTCAAAGTTTCAATTAATATCTCCTTCAAAGATCAAATTAAGATATCAAAAGATGCATTGAGCTTACCATATTATTTTTAGGGTAAACCAAAGTGAAAAATTATAAAAATCTAGAAAGAAAATGTTCAAGTGCACTACTTATTTTCTATGTAGGTGCATTATTCCATTTCCCTCTTTTACTATAGTGGTGAATATCGCATAATGTAATTTTGGAGTGACATATCCCTATAATGGAATGTTGCTTGACATTGATACTTCCATTATTCTCCTCTCCTAATAGAATTTCATAGAGACATATCCCTATAATGGAATTTAGTTTTAAAAGGAATTTGTACCAAATAATTATGTAGTGATTTTTAAAAAGAAACATATACTAGAGAATTACAAACACAAAGGACCATAAAGAGGAGAAAATAGACCAACTAAAATTCCAAATCAATGATTTGATCCCTTGTCGATCATTTCAATAGGATAATACTTGTATTACAATTTATAAATCATTTTGATAATAAGAGTTAAGAGTTATAGGGGTTTCAGTCTAAGTGTTATAGTGGTTAGGGGTTGTGGATATAATTACAGGTTATCTAGGGGTTATATTGGTTAGGCATGATATGGTTTATAGCGGTATGGTGTTAAACACGTTAAGGTTCAAAGGTGATATGGGTTACAGTGTAAAGGAGTTAAATAAGTTACATGGTTTAAAGTATATAAGGGATAGGGGTTTGAGTTTATAATTATAAGGGTTATAGGTTATAAGGGTTTCATGGGTCAAGGCTTAAGTACTATGTGTTATAAGATTTAGGGTTTTATGTGTTATAAGGTAAGGGGTTAAGGGTTTTAGGTTTTAACAATTATATGCATTAGGTATTTTAGGTTTTTTTAAGGGATAGAGGGGTCATGAGTTCAATCTATAGGGGTTATGGGTTATAAGGGTTAGATGTTAGAAACATTAGATGTATTATAGAGTTAGGGTTTATAAGTGTTAGGTTTTTGGCAGGGTTCGGGATTATAAAGGTTTAGGGGTTAGGCGATGAAAGTGCAATGTACTCATAGGTTCAAGGTCATAAATTCTTGAGAAAAATAAATAAATGTAATTAAAAAATTAAAAATCCCAAGGCAATAGATTTCAAATTTTAGTTTTTTATGACTTCTGTTGTTTGAATAAGTTTTCATTACAGGAAATATCTGATGTATAGCATGCTAATGATCCTTATTTTTAGTGTCTATGGAGCCCTATTTTCCAAGTGTTTTCAACATGCTATAGATCCTTATTTTTAGTGGCTATAGAACCCTATTTTCTGAAGTGTTTTCAGTGTGCTATAGATCCCAATTTTTAGTGGCTACAAAACCTTGTTTTACAAATTGTTTTCAACATGATATGAATTATCTCCTTCCCAATTTTCCATTTTCTATCCACCATCAATTTCATTTTTTCGAGTATGGAAAAATAATTTATCTTCGGGGGGGATCATATCATACGGGTCATGCTCAACTGTCATCTTCCTTGTCATTTTAATCATAATCGTTGGAATCAATTACTATAGAACCTTCATTATAGAAACCATCATCTCTTCCTTTTTGTAGCAATGGGGAGTTCAAATATGCAACATGAACCAGTTGGAACTAGCATGTTGCAGACTAACACACAAGCAATGTGGAGTTTTGAAGAAGTGCATTGGTTAACATACTTTGATCACCTACAAGGGTTTAGTATCATCACAGCTTTTGAATTTGCATGCACATTCTTGAAAAGTTTAGCTATGGTAAGAGGTTTATGCATTCTAGTTATAGAAGTAATAATTTCTCAAGTAACATGCCTATTGATGGAGGGAGAGCATTGGTTTGAGTGACACACTATGTCAAACAATGCCTAGATAGATAGTTTGGTAGGCAATGAAACTATGAAAAAGTACAAGTAATAAGGGGATTAAATGATATTCTCTGAGGTATCCTTGGTTTGAAGTTGCATATTATACTTAGAAGCAACTTACTTGTGAATGTTGATATAGTTTACTATACATATACCATTTCAATATTTTGACTCATTTGTGACATCATCGCCTTGTCAATGTCCCATTTTTCTTGCTTCGATCTCTATAATTGATGGCATAGATGGTGAGAACACAAAGGCACCTAGAAAGGAATGAAGTTACTGGTAGTAGATGTTCTTTTTCAGTTTGGCTAGACATAGGAAGAGTTCATTGTAGGGTATGGAACAGAGGCAGTAACCAATGAGGGCCAAGCAAAGGATGAAAGGTATGAACCAGAGGAAATAACAAAATAGGGCCAAGCATAGGTCATATGTTAACAATAGGTTGAATAAATAGGCCCTAGCCACCAAAATATCAAATAATTTGATAGTTTCCAGCAAGAGACAACTCCTTTTGTGAGAGAAAAACATAACATGGGTAGAGTTGTTGTTGCTCATGAGAATTTTAAACAAATAAGAACCAGATCAAGTAGTGTTACAAAACTTGTTTCCATGGAATATAGTGAAGAGCCAAGGCAAGATATTTCTATAGAACCCATTTCCATGAATTGTATTGAATAAATAGGGAAGGCTATTGATACAGAAGGAATTGTCGTGAGAGCTCAATCAATTAGGAGGAAGAGGGGAATTGGCTAGTTATTTGGTAAGGATATGCATCCAAAGTCCTTATTATTCTAAATTATTGAGAATTAATAAGAATTTGAGATGGATGATCAACCTCATCAAGAGGTTGCATAAAAATTGGTTGTTTCCCAGAAATAAAGAGAATTTTACAATCCCAAACCAAATATGGATGCTTTTCTTCAGATTGTAGAAGAGCACATGGAAGTAAAGTGAAAAAAATGCAATACATTGAGAGACAAATTCCCACCATATTATTTTCATGAAGGTGGTGCTATTAATGTAGAAATGTATTTTAGACCTTTTCCATAGAAACTAATGATATTGAAGTTACCACATCAAATCCTATTGTTTAAAATATTTCTATAGAACCTAATGATGTTGAAGTTACTACAAATATTGTTGTTGATAATAATACTATAGAAACTATTTGTCACCTTATACCATAAAACCAAAGGAAGCATAAACTATTATTCCCTCTGCTGCAAAACTTGAAGAGGAAGTTTTCAAGGAAACTACGTATGATATTTCTACACGAGTTACTAAAAATCCTACTATTGATAATGTTGCTATATAAACTATTGAGGTTCACACTGCTATGGAACCAAAGGAATAAGAAACTATTATTCCCTTTGCTATAGATACTGAAGGTAAATTTTTGAACAAAACCATGTATGAGATTGCTATGGAAGTTGCTAATCAAAGACAAAAGGAGACTACAAATCCTTTGAATCATGTTATAGAGGGTCCCCTGGAGGTGTAAAAACAAGATACACCACCAAAAAAAATATTCTTAGAGATTTTTCAACTTAGGGATGAAGTATCTAAATGGAGAAGTGTTGTTGAATCCTTTGTCCAATATATCATCTCCTTGTAAACTCATAATTAGATTATTCTCAGTCTCTAGGAATAATGGGTTGAGTTCTATGACAAAAAGAGGGAATAGTGGGAATACCTTTGGGAAGAACACCAGACTCTAGAATAAACTTAGATGAAATTATGAGAAAAACAATAAGAAGAAACATAACAAAGCCATCAATTAATTCAGACAAAGGGAAGATGTACCATTTAAAATTGGAAGCACTACAATGTAGGGGGCCTTCCCTAGTGCATGCAATTTTCTAATAGGAATGATGGTTTTTGTTTCAAATACACCAACTAATTGAAGGTAAATCTTGTAATGTTTTCACCAATGACAAATTATTAACTCTTTATTCTAGTGCTAGGAGGAAATAAAAAAAATTCTATTAGAGCTATACCAACATGAATTTATTCTAGGGAATTTGAGGAAATGGGACCCTAATCCATCTATAGGAGATATACAATTGAGGGATTTCACAACATTCTTGGTACACCAAATTTAGTGGATTAAATATTGGTCCTATTTGGAGAATGCATAATTGAATGCCAACCTATGAGTAAGAGGAGAATATCATATTCCCCTCAAGGTAGTAATGAAGTATAAAAGGTTACTTAGATAGCCTTGCATTTCTTCTTACCTCCAACAAGCGCATAGGGTTACTCTTTCTGAATGTGAGAGGAGAGTAACATAGTTAGGATTTGAAGCTTTTCTTGGTTGTCAACATAGATGGGATGCTTATCCCTTGAACATAGAAAAATAGAGACAATATCTTATCCTAACTTCAACACAACTATAAATATATCCCTTATCTACATGAACTCTCTAAGGAAGCTTGGAACATAATGGTTGGGGATGAAATTCCATTTCCCACTCATTTGGTGTCATTCAACAATAAATAAGTTTTTTTTTTTTCTAATGATCAAATATAGGAAGAAACCTTTTGGGAAGATGTCGACCTCAAAATTGGTTATTGTGTGATGGGGGAACATGGATACTCTCCTTATAACTTCAAAATATGTCATCAAAAGTACCACCATTCAAACTTGTCCCACTTTTTCCACTCATCCCACTCATACTCATTTCATTTTGATGATTATATGGGATATTCTAGGGTCACACGAGGATGTGAAACAAGTTTAGTTGGGAGGAGATGAATTTGATAGATAAAATTTTATACCATTGATGCCATGACTATGATGCCTAAAATTTTATGCTTTGCCATTTATCATTGATCATTTTAATACCTAAACTTTTGCTAGAACATATCTCTATAAAATTGAATATATGTTCTAGTAGTGTAATCTCTAGTTTGATTTATGTCTTGTGAGTAAAGTGAGTTGTCAATTCCATTTAGCACTGCTATAGCTTAATCTAGTACTCTATTATGAGGATTTAGGGCCCACTCAACCGAACAGGTGTTGTTATTTCATTGTGTTGTTATCCATATTATTAGAGTTATCATTTTTTGTTGTGTGCCTAAGTCTAAGGTTCAAGAAAATAATTTATAGTTCTCAATTCATTGTGATAATCATGATTTTGTTACAAGTTAAACAATTTGATGAAATTTAATTGTTATTTCATATCTCAAAGTATTGTTTCATTTCTACAAGTGTAATTAATGTTTTCAAGTGTGGTTGCATTTTACAAAGTATGCGTCGATCTTGCAATCTAGTTCTAAAGTGTGACTTTTATTCCTAGCCTAGCAATGCATTTTTATTCTACAACATGCCATGAATCCATATTTTTAGTGGCTACAAAAACCGTCTTTCCTGAAGTGTTTTTAACATGCTACAAATCCCTGTTTTCATTGCCCATTGAACCCTATTTTATGAAGTGTTCTCAACATGCTACATATCCCTATTTTCAATGGATACAAAACCCTATTTTTTGAAACAAGATTCTAATTAGGATTCTGTTACAACTTTGATAATTTGGTAAAAAATAATTGTTAATTCATTTTTTCAAGTGTGGTTACATTTTACAAAGTATGAGTCCATTTTGAAATCTAGCTCTAAAGTGTGACTTTTATTCCTATCCTAGCATTTCATTTTCCTTATACATCATGCTATGGATCCCTATTTTTCAGTGGCCATATAACCATTTTTCTCAAAGCATTTTCAACATGCTATAGATCCATGTTTTTATTGGTCATAAACCCTTGTTTTCCAAAGTGTTTTTAGCATGCTACAGATCCCTATTTTCAACATACTACAAACCCTTGTTTTCAGTGGTTACAAAACCTCATTTTCCAAAATATGATTATAATTATGATTCTACTACAATTTAGATCATTTGATTAAAAATTATTTTTGTTTCATTTATGCAAGTGTGGCTATATTTTGCATGGAATATGTTATTTAGAATATACAATTTTTTACTAAAATTAGACTATTCAAATTCGACAATGCTACAAAGGAAATACACAATCCATGAATAAAAGTTTGTCTCCATTTTAATTTCTAATAAATTAAAAAAAGTGATTATATGTTAACCCTGGACTATATAATATGGCACCTTATTTGGTGATTAAATTTATGATCATCCATTTCTTTTTGAAAAATTAGAAGGGGATCAAACCCTTTTGAGATCCCAAACCATGTGAGTACTCAATTTGAACCAACTCACTTTATTAAATAATATTTATTACATATTTAGCTCAGATTGATCTTAAATTTCATCCAATTCATTATCTAACTCATCCAAATAAGAACTTGTATCCAACACTTCACAATCATTGAAATGATTGTCCATAACCACATCTGGGATGTATAGCACTAATTCATCATCTATATAATCATCACCATCAACCTGTTGCATAGGTCATGAGCCAATAATTGGATGGTTAGGTTCATGGAACTCTTGGTTCAAATTTTCTTCCTACTCCCTTGCATATTCTTTGTATTCTTCATGAACATATTAGTTTGGAACATACTTTATAGGACTTACTCTTGGATCGAATATAACAACAAATGATCAACCTACCCTACTTGGCACCTATGAATAAAATGATTTCTCACATTGACTTGAAAGGACATAGGTCTATGCACTCAACTCATACCTAGTAGTATTAATCATGGTAAATCCATTATCATGATCAATGACACTCCTTTGAGCACCTCGTAGCAAAAATATGTACCATATGACCTTAAATAGAGCCACTTTGAAGGATTTTAAATTTATATCCAATATCTTCTAGATAGTCATACTATCTCAAATCAAATGTGATCAAATTTATTTCACCCCTATGGGAAATATTAATAATCTGATTGTCATAGGTTTTTTTCTTATTAATCAACTGTTTCGTGTAATTTTTTCTACCATTACACCATAAATATTTGCAATGTTTCACCTTCATACTTGACATATTATAAATTCATTTTCATGATTTGATAAGTATATGTATGATGTAATGCGAGGGATAATAAAAAAACACAAAAATGGGAATTGAAAACTAAAAATCAATGGAAAATGATTACCTTTATGTCTTTTGCACTAGATGTCATATCAATTTTCTTATGTCTCATGTTTGTATCATTATCCATGTAAACTCTTATAATCAACACTACTACCCCTCTCCATGATAAACGATGGTAAACTTCTTTACATCATCCTACATGTACCTTCATATAGTCATGATTTTTTGAAATGTATAAATGCATTTCATCTCACTCTTCACTGCCTCGATAAAGAAAGAAAATATATATCAGATACTAATCAAAATTAAAAGTATATGTACAAATATAGTAATTAAAATAAAATCTAATATATTTCACCTTTCTTTGTATACCTTTCCCAAACAACACCTCCCCTTCAAATTTGTCGGTGGAATAAACATCCCAAAGGAGAGGCACATTATTATCACCCACTACATGGGGTAAATACTCACTAAAATACAATGTGTATTGATATACAATACAACCTTCAACCATTGAGCCCTCTTGATTCAAGAGCATCGTATAAATCCCAAGTGTGCACCCGAAACCAAAGAGACAGCTGGACGCGCAGATGAAATTAAATACTTTTTTGTGAAAATGTTTTGAAGTTTAAAATCTGAAGCATTAATGTAATGGATAAGAGGCAAGTGTAGTTTCATTTATATCTGAATATCCAAACTGATTTTGGAGCGTATGTTCCTATCCATCTGAATATCATGTGTGTTTAATGCAAGTAGGTATATTTAATTTAATAGATTAGAAAGTTTAGGAGCATAGGAGGGAAAATAGATGATAAACAACCTCACCTTGTATCAATGTAACATTATTCAGAATTCGTAAGCTGTAGAGCTACACAGAGGAGAACAAAGAATTTTATGCATTTTTAGTTGTTATTTGCCATGTACAGGAGCACTGGAATTAATAGAAGAAATATTTGATTCCAATCTATGTTTTTGTTATGGTTGTTGGAACCACTTGTTAAATGGTATGTTGCAGGCTTGTTTGCATTCTCTATATGCATTTTTCTTCAATGATATGTGTGTGTGCATGCTCTAGAATTCTATGTTGAATTTTTGAATTCTAGATAAGGGGAGAATGAGTTTCAGTCATTTCTCTTTCTAAGAACTCCTGAAAAGAGTGTAGTGGAGGGTTCGCAAGGAGTGCGTCGACCAGGCTCTGTGTTTCATCTCATAACTCTCAGAGGAGATTCAAATTGTGTCTTCACAGGTAAGAGTGCTAGTAGAGCACAAATCCATGCAAAGTGTGCGTAGGTTGGGAGAAGGGAACAAATTATTTAAAACTCACAGAGGAGTCGAAGAATTCTCTGTTGCAAAGAGTGCACAGAGTCAAAGACCCAAATAACATGAGGCTATTTGAAAATTTTCTGCAAGGAGTGCGTGCAGGGACCCTTTTGGAAGCCTTGAGTTCGTAAGTGAAAGCTCAGAAGGGATAGAACCTCTGAAGTGTTCAAAGGAAGGCAGAGGTCAAAATAGTATCATAGAAGTCAAGTTCAGGAGGAAGGACGCCAAGTCATTTGGCCAGAAGTCCTTGAGAAGTTGAATCGAAGGGTGGAATCGCTTCAAGAGGAAGTGCCAAAGTTCCATGAGCCATTGGATCTTGTGGAAAAACAGAGGGATTAAGACTAAGAGTCTTTCAACACCCATAAGCTTAGGAGGAGTAGTGACCATTATATCCTGATCAATGAGGATCGTTGATCTTGTATGTGAATTCTCCATATCAGGAATCGGGAAGTGGAGTAGTTCAAGGTTGGACTCAAGAGTTGTGAACTCTCAGGTTGCGAAATCCTGATACAGCAAGGGTCATTGGATCGAGGGAGGCACACAGTCGTAGATCTTGTCGAGGGTATGTTTTCGGAGTTGGGGATCCATAGAGGAAGAGGAACGACTATTGGTTTTTTTCTCAAGTTGTGAAAGTCGAAGACTCGTGTGAACAAGTGGCAAGAACTCACCCCATAAGTAGAGTAAAGCAGAGGTGACATGTGTCGTGTGCTCGTCGCTTGGGTGGAGTCAACCTTCATTGACATTTCACATTTCAGGGATTCATAAGGGAAGAGCATGAGAGGTTGGCGCTCCAACTCGCGAAGTCATGAGTTGCGAAAGGTGCTTGCATAAGGCTTGGCTGTGGTCATATTGGAAAATGGGCTGAAGAGGGGGCTTAATCCTTAATCTCATTCGTAATTTCATGTTTCAGTTATTGCCAAGGGCTGTGGCATTGTATTCAAAGTTTCCAACTCGCGAGACTCGAAATCCTTTGCGGGTTTACACAAGGAGTTAAATTAAACCTTGTTGTGGTTTAGATAAGATCCTGTGCAGATCTCGGCCTGAGGGCAGGAGGTCTGCACCACCTCTGTACATGATATTTGTCTGAAAAAATCCTTCAATGCCTTCAAGTGCCTCTCCACCAACCACATTGACCTTGTGTGTACAGGTCCACATATTTCAATCTCCTCGACTAAATGTAAGAGGTAATGTTCTTGTGCATTGAAAAATCTTGGTGGTAGATACTTTTGAATTTCACATAGTATATGGAGAATTTATCACTTCCAATACTTGATATCTTCTTTATGTATTTTTTTCGATGGCAACCACCTAAAAGTGAAAAGAAATAACATGTGCCAACAAAATATTATACAATGTAAGTAAATAAAATGTCGATAAGTTATACAAGTAACATTTCAATTATAACTTTTTTCTTACCTCGTGTACTTGTTGAGATCATATATAACTTGTATAATATGAGTGTGTATGTTTTCACAATTGGTCATAATTGTTGTATATATTTTTGGAACTAAACTGTGTAGATAGTTTTGAAACGTCCAACGTTTTGAGTGGACACTCCACCCATTATTGAGGACATGAGAAGTTGACTAATTAAAAAAGAGTATGCCCAAAAGTAGAATTTAAAGGGTTGAAAAACATAAGATAGTTGTTGAAAAAGATCGTTGCATACATAATAAAATAACTAAATGACCATTGCAAATTAACCAATTTTTGAAAAAAAAAGGAGAAAACATAACAAACAATAAATTATGAAAGTGGAGAGACAACAAAAAAAATAAATGATTAAAGGGGGGGAGAGTGTAATTCCCCCTCCGTAATGACAAGGAACAACAAGGTAAAAAGGGTAATTTTTTATTTTTTTTGCAATAGTATAATAGAATCGTCGCACAATTTTCATAGCATTTCAAGCGACACATCATCGAAAAAAATAATGACACAAGCCAACGCATGGAAATAAATAACAATGACACATGATCCACATAAAAATTTCATAATTATTGACGCAGTTCCATACATCAAATAAACTGAAGCGAAAATATAAATAATGATCAACCATCAATATTAATTATCAAGTATTCTTGGTGCGACATGAACCTCTACTACATAACATACATCGGTTAATTGACATGATTACTACCTACGAAAAATTCTACAAAAGTGCATTACACATATCATAAAACAATTGAATGACACAATTTCCGTTTACGATGCATTCCAACAACAATAAGTAGCTAAACCAAAACTCTATCATAAAGATATGCCAAATTAAACATACTCACATAGAATTTTATAACACTTAGGCCACCTAATTCCATTCACCTAATTCTATGGGCAATCCTTCAATAGTTCCTACGTTGTGAGGATAACAAAGATAATAAAATTGTTTCATTATGATGCCTACGACTCCAAAATTACATCACGAACGTTTAAAAAAATAACAATTACACCATAAGGCAATTGTCATAATTCCATTTTCAATGAAGCTATGATTTATCATTATAACCTTATTAAATCAATGAACATTCTATTATACTAAAATCATTGAGACTTTAAATATAAGACAACAATTTAATATAAATTATTTGATCTTCTTAACTCCATTTTATTTCCCACTCATTAATATAAACTATTACTCAAGACCCTTTTGTCTAATCACCATATGATTTTTATATGGGGTCTATGATGATAAAACTTTATATAAACTAAATCTAAAACCATCATAGTCAACAATCATAATCAATATTAAACCATGGTAATAATATTGAATCGATAATTATAAATAAAACTTACAGTCATTCATTTACATCCCCTTTATCCTGAAATAAAACCATTGAATTGATAATCGACCAATGGTACTATTTAATCAATACATTAAATAAGAATTCTACATTAGAGGAGACAACCATCATGAATCCAAACTACGTGTTAAAAATTGTAAACGAAAGTGAATCATTAAATCAAGGAGGGAAAAACGTTGGGAAATAGTGCCCCAAAATCGCAGCTAGACGGGCCATCGCAGAAATAAGAATGATATTCATTGGGCATGGGGATGTGGAGGGCACTCTATCACCCGATAAAATGTTGAATGTGGAGATTAATCATAAGAAAACACAGAGATAATTTTTGGGTAGGACACAGAGATTATTCATAGAAAAAAATTCCTAGATTAGAGATTACTCATAAAAGAAAAACATAGAGATCAAGGATTCCAAAAAGAAAAGCGCAGAGATTAGAGATCATTCAAAAAGGAAAAATGCAGAGATCAAAGATTATTCAAAAATAAAAGCGCAATGATATTTTTTGGGAAGGACACCAAGATTGTTCATAAAAGAAAATGCAAAGATAAATTATGGGAAGTTTAGTGTTGCAACTGCGCCACCTATTACAACTTAGTTCGATAGCTCCAAACACTGCATTATTCAATCTATATTATGAGATTACCTGGTCTTCTTGACCAACAGTTAGGTGAGCAATGTAACCAATAAACATCGGACAAACAATTAGGTATGCAAATGACCTTCTGAACATCAAAATTTGCAATGATAATTAATCAATTACAGATAAACAATGTTGATGTAGTTCTATCCACTGAGATACACTTCTAAATGCTCGTTTGATACAATGTATATATATATATATATATATATATATATATATATATATTTTACAAAGCAAAAAAGCAAAAGTAGGAGTCTTTCTTTTTTCATTTCTATATTTTCATAAACATTCAATAATAAATAAGAACTTATGAATCCAGAAGATTTTAATAAGAAATACTCAACACACCAGACTGCACTTAATCTCAAAAATTAATCAACCAGAAAAATTCTTAATAGGAATAATTCAAATATTATCGGAAAAACTATGGTAGTTTGCACTCTAGAATGGGATATGCAGCTCATAAAAATTAAAAGATAATGAATATAGGATTTGTTGGTGATTTGTTCAACAGAGAGAATGCTTACTATTGCAGGGGTTAAAGTAGAATCCCAACTTGGATGGCTTACACAACCACAAGGACGCAGAGATTATCCCCCCCAAAAAAATGCGGAGATAAAAACACAATAATCACAGATTAAGGAAGATGATTTTTTCGTGGTACACAGTAAGGAAATTGCTAGGCAAATAAATTATCCTTCACTTATTATCCATGCACAAGAAAGCATGGAATTTGAATCTAAATCTTTAACATCGGAGTGAAAGACAGTCGATTCGGCTCCTGGCATAATGCTAAGACACAGACTAATAAATTATAGGATAAAGGAATCAAGAGATAAAAAAACAATCTGCATCCACACCTTCTCTGTGGAGAAAAATAACAAAAAAAATGCAATCAAGGAATAAAGAAAACATAGGCAGGAGATACATGTGCAAGGAAAGATCATGGAAATGAAATCATCTTCTGAATACAATAAAATAAATGTAACGACCCTTGATTATTAATTATAATTAATTTAATAATATAATCCTAAAAGATTAACTAAACTATATTTATTTCTTAAAATAACATTAACTAATTAATTATTATTAATTAGTTATTGATGAGTGTCAATGGTTAAATTAAGTATTAATTAATTCATTAATAAATAAGGTAAAGAAATAAAAAGGAGGATAATAAACTTTATTGATAAATTAAGTTACGTATCCCACAAGGGATAACATATTAAATACATGAGGATAAAATAATAAAGGGGGGATAAGGGGTATTAACGGCGGGAGGATAAGGAGGTAATAAAGGAGTTAGGTGAGGAGGTAAATGCAGGGGGGAGTCAGTGAAGGAGGGATAAGGAAGGGAAGGAGTTGGAGGGGAGATTATGCTACGGGAGTTGGGGATGGATTTTGGGCGCTCTGAGTATTGCAGAGAGTAGTGAAAATTTGGGAGTGACATTGATACAGTGCACCGACACCGGAGTTGCTGGGGGTTTTGGGCACAGGGGCCAGGATATCTGTTGATATCCTGGAGCTAGGGAGCTACCTAGTTGGCAGGGAGGAACGTTTTTGGGTAGTGTTTTGCAGTGTTTTGCAGCAGCAATCAAGGAGACAAGCGGCGGACAAAGGGAGGATTATTAGCATCAGACTTAGGTATTTATCTAAAATTTATGCATTGTGGTATTATGTTAGAAAAATTTATTATTCATTGTAAAATTTAAGTTACGGAAGTTACTGTTATAAAATTACTGTGTTATGAAATTACTGTCTTAGTTTATCAAAATAAATTGATGTAAAATTAAATCCGGCTCCTACAATAAACGAGTGCATATTAAATTTTATTACAAGTAACAACTTTAATAGGCGTACCTTTACCGATGACGACGAGGTGAGGATGTCCTCCTAGTGCGTTCTCTCCATCCAAATCCCTCTTTCCAACCGATGTGACCTCACCGGTACCTCCCAACCAATGCTAGGGGTACTCTTCTTCCTCCTGAGCCCCCTAAGCCACAAACAGGCCATGCACACAATACCATAGAATTCTAGCAGCTAGCTCACCTTGTAAGGTCGAGATACCACTCGTCACCTGAGTTGGGTATCCTAATTCCCACAATATAAATTTTAGTCAAGATGAAATTTCAACAACGTAACGTTACACAAGCCATATGTGATCCATACTCCTCCTCTGCCATCCTTTTTATAGAATTTATTAGTCATTATTTTCCCAAAACCCTCGCTATATTCCTTTTTCATTTAATTAATTTCAAAAAACCTCCCCCGTACACATGTCGCTTTATCCCCTAGTTGCACCAGAAAATCAATTTATTAATTAATTAAATTTGTCTATTTCCCTCACCCACCTAAACGCGTTCCTAAAAAATCTCCTCGGTGTCCCATTATTCCCTTACAATTCTTAAATGACTTACACCTTACTTAAATCCTAGTTGCGTTCATAAATAGAAAGTTCCAAGGCTAGATTCTTTACTAAGTTAGACATTCCCCTTTTTCTTTTAAGTTTCCCCTTTTCATTAAGTTTTCCCTTTTCCTTAGGTTTCCCCCTTTTCTTTAAGTTTCTATTTTCCTTAAAGTTTACCCCTTTTTATAAATAAATTCAGAATTAGCAGGTGTAGACAAAGACAACCAAATACCCCATTTATTAATTAAACCTTTATTAAAATTTGCTCTTCAATCATTAATGCTTGAATTTTCTTATTAGTTATAAAAAGAACCTTTAGTGAAATGAAATTTTATAAAAAGAACCTTAGTGAATTGAATTTTTCATAAAATAACCATAGTGAATTGAAATTTTATAAAAGAACCTTAGCGAATTAAAATTTCCATTTTAATCCGGTTATATGTAGTCTTTTTTTTTGTTGTTCTAAGGTTCTACTCAGAACTAGGTTTTCAATTCACTAGGCTTAGCGACATTTCTTAAGGGAAAAATTATTTATTAAACTTTACTTATCACATCATTCATTTTAAGGCTGACTAGGTCCTATAGAGGCATAGATTTCTAGGCACTAGGTTTATTTATTTACTAGTTAAAATCATGACATTCCCTTCAGTACGCACTACGCGGTCCAAGGGTGCCATTCACCTCTTTTCGTTTTCTTTGTGCGACATGCCCTTCAAGACACACTACGTGCTCCAAGGGTGTCACTCACCTCTTTCCATTTTCTTTGCCCGATGTGCCCTTCAAGATGCACTACGTGCTCCAAGGGTGCCACTCGCCTCTTGATTGAATTTGGTAGACGCCAAACCCCTGGAGTCAATAATCTGTCAGATGATCTTGTGGGATACTAAGGGCCTATAAGGAATAAGGAACTTGCCTTATTGTGCACCCCTTAGAATCATCGTGAGTGACTATCACAGTCTGCCTTCACAACATCATGGGTCTTATTGAACTAGGTAATCATTAACCTACAGTTCGAGCCACGACAAGAGTGCTAGTAGGCTGTGGGAGGGATGATACCACAACTCTCCCTCAATGTCTTTGGTTGTTGTGCGTGACCCCTTTAATCCATATGTGAGTCTGGTCAACAAGATATCATCAGCCTACATCCATCAACGAATCATGTTAGGAATAATAATCAATCATCATAACATCTAATCATTTTTGCATATGTCATATCAACAACATGCAAACCCTAACAGTCTACTCACTGACTCGATCCAGAGTCCAAGGGGTTTCATCGATGCCTCTGCATCCTCAATGTCCAGAGTGTTGCACACTCAGGATAACCCAGTCAATAGCACCTGTCTATGTAAATACAACAAAATGACATATCATCAAATCCACAATATGTCATAATCATAATCAAAACAACCAATAGTATAATAACCTGGATTACTTGCACACAAGTGTCCTCAAAGAATAAGTTTGCTTAGTGCACACAAAAGTGAGATGTTACATACACCCCCTGTTGTTTTAAACTTTGTCCCAAAGTTTTTCCATATATAAGTGCCGAAATAAAGTGTATCACAGTATCATAAGTCTATCTATCAAACAAAAATAAAAACTACTGACCCATATTGTATGTGTCCTCCCAGGTCACCAAGTGTGGACTATAGTTGTCCCACTGGACCTTGACCTAATATACTATTCGACGTCATAGTTGTCGAATGAAATGGTCTAGGATGCGGATTGGCTCCACTGTGAGCACACCCTCATCAAATACCTGTAAGGTAATCATGTCAATAACATGTGTAGGATCACTAACATAATGTCTCAAAACAGATACATGAAAAACATCTTGCATACGCCTCAAAGAATCAAGAAAGGCTAGTCGATAGGCCATGGGCCCCTTCCTTTCCACAATCTCAAAAGGTCCCATGAACCTAGGAGATATTTTATCACCCTTTCCAAACTTGATCAAACTCTTATGCGGTTTCACCCATAACAAAACTTGATTGCCAACCTCGTAACTACGATCGACATGGTGCACATCAACATAACTCTTTTACCGATCTTGCGCTTCTTTGATCCTTTGTCCTATTGTTTTCATTTTATCTTCCATTTCTTGGATCGCTTCTGGTCCCACCAGGGCCCTATCCTCAAGTTGATCCCAACTCAAAGGCGTTCGACACAGTCGCCAGTAAAGAAACGTGAAAGGTGCCATCTTAAAGGTGCTTTGATAACTGTTGTTATATGCAAATTCTACTAGTGGAAATAACTCTTCCCAATGTTTCTGTTGGTCCATAACGTACATACACAACATATCCTCCAAAACTTGGTTTGTTCATTCGTTCTACACGTCTGTCTCCAGGTGATACGCGTTACTAAAGTTAAGTTTGGTTCCGGAGGCCTCTTGGAAAATAGTCCAAAATCGTCTAGTAAACACCGATCCTCGATAGGATATGATCCTCTTAGGCATGCTATGCAGCCTTACAATATCACTGATGAAAACTCTAGCTATGTCAGGTGCTTGATACGTTGTACGCACCGAAATAAAATGAGCACTCTTCGTCAGAGTGTCGAGTACCAAAAAATTTGAGTTGTGTCTCCTTGCCGTCAGTGGAAATCCAACAATGAAATCCATTGAAATGACCTCCCATTTCGATTCTGGAATAGCGTGCAGCTATAGTAATCCTGTCGGATGTCTGTGTTCAACCTTCACCTGCTGACATTATAGACATCTTGCCACGTAGTTGACTATGTCTGCCTTCATTCCTTTCCAGAAGAATAAGGGTTTAAGGTCTTCCCTCATCTTCGTGACTCCTGGATGAGCCATGTACACTGCTCTGTGAGCCTCGTTTAGGATCAAAATCCTCAACTCGTCGTTGGGTGGTACATAAATTCAACTTTTAAATCTCAATAATCCATCGTTGTCTATAGTAAATCCTTCAAATTTTGGTACCATCATTGTGTTTTTTCCGATAAAATCCTTAACCTCTTTGTACCGGTCATCGTCACGCTATAAATTTAGAATCTTTTCACGTAGATTCTTCTGAAGAGGCATCACCAAAAATATGTATGGTCTTTGACTCAATGCATCTGCCACTCTGTTCACTATTCCTTTTATGTAAGTAATCTCAAAATCGTACTTGCTAAGCAATTTTGACCAACGTCGTTGTCGAGCATTCGAGTCGCTTTGTGTAAATATGTGTTGTAGTCCATAGTGGTCCATTTTTAGTTCGAATTTCCATCCAATAAGGTAGTGTCTCCAAAATCTCAAGGCATATACAATGGCTAACAACTCCAAATCATACGTCACATAGTTCTCCTCATGCCTTCTCAACTTTCTCGAGATGTAAGCGATCACTCGATCGTCTTGCATCAATACTCCGCCTAAGCCTTCCTTGGATGTGTCGGTGCATACCAAGAAGTCCACGTCCATGTTAGGGACCTTTAGTATTGGTGTTGTTTTCAATAGCTCCTTGAGCCATCGAAATGATTCTGTGCATTTCTCGGTCCAAACAAACTTCTTATTCTTCTTCTGAAATTCCATGATCGGATTTGCTATCTTCGAAAAACCCTCAACGAACCATTGATAGTATCCTGCTAAACCCATGAAGCTACGCACTTTGGGGACATTCGTCAGTGCAGGCCATTCCATAATAGCCTTGACCTTTGCTAGATCCACAACGATACCCTCAGCAGAGATGACATACCCTAAGTAGTGAATCTTCGATTGATAAAACAAGCATTTAGACAGCTTCCCATACAATTTATTCTCTCGTAGACATTGTAGTACCATGCGCAAGTTCTTGTCATGCTCCTCCATCATCCGAGAGTAGATCAAAATATTGTCAATGAATACTTGGACAAAATTGCCCAAGTATTTGTGGAACACCCCGTTCATCAAACTCATAAATACCCCTGGGGCATTCGTCAGTACAAACGGTAAAACAATAAAATCGTAATGTCAAAACCTCATCTTAAAGGCAGTCTTAGGGATGTTGTTCTCTTTGATCCGTAACTGGTGATACCCTGATCTCAAGTCAATTTTATAAAACACCATCATGCCTTTCATCTGATCAAACAGATCACCAATCCTTGGCAACAAATATTGATTCTTGATCGTTTCCTTGTTCAATTGACGATAGTTAATGTAGAATCTCCACAACCCATCCTTCTTCTGTATGAAAATAACAGGCGCCCCCCATGGTGACACACTCGGACGTATAAGTCCTAGGTCCATCAACTCCTTTAGTTGCATTCTCAACTCCTGTAACTCCAGGGTTGACATCTGATAAGGCGTTCTTTCTATCGGTTCAACTCCCATTTTTAGGTTGATAGTAAATTCCAACTCCCTCTCTAACGACATCCTAGGTAACTCCTCATGGAAGACATCCTCAAACTCTCTCACCACCAGAAGGTGTTCTAGACCTTCCTCTACTCCCTTCTCATTTAACGCAAGGATTGCATAAATATTACATCCCTTGTGCATGATCTTTCGTAGCTGCAAAAAAGAGATGAACCTCAGGCAGACTCCTTGGTTCCAACCTACAAGCATGCATCTCTATCCCTTGTCATTGACCCAACTCAACCATTTTGTCTTACATTTGAGTATTGCATCATGCGATTCCAACCAGTCCATAGCAATCAGTCCATAGCAATCACAACGTCATAAGACCCTAAGGTTGTGACGTATAGTTTGGCCCTAGTGACAAAATCTCCCAGGTTAAGGCTATAGCCTGTAACCTCACCAAGCTTTTGTTTGGCTCCTGAAGCCATTTCTACAAAGCTAAACTCATCCTGTTCGACTGCCTTTACCTTAATTATTTTTAGTGTTGCACCATAAATAAAAAAATTAGTAGCACCTGGATCTATCAAAATACTAAGGGTTTGGTCAACGATGGTACTCAACGTCTTGAGCATAGTCACCTGGTGCTCTGCCTAGTGGTTATTCATCACTGCATGAATCTAATGGGCCTTGCCCAAATCTCCCACGGTAGTGGGTCTGAATGATCCAGATGCTTTGGTCCTCTCAAATGGGTAGTCACGTTGATAATGTGGCTCCCCATATGTCCAACACCCTTTCTTTGGTCCTGTACTCCTGGTACCCAAAGTAGAAGTTGACGGGCCACCGACTTGGAACCCTGGTTTGTTCTGCGAAACAACCCTAAATTGTTGTTGTTGTGGTTGATGTGGTTGTGGTGCTATGTAATGAGTTTGTTGCTGAGGCATTGGTTGTCGAGGTGTAGTGAAAGTGGATCCTCTCTAGAAACCATGATATCCTGGTGAATGTTTAGTTGGTTTCTGATGCTTCTATACATTAGATGACGACTGTCCCGCTGGAGTCCTGATATAACCCCCACTGATAAGCTCCTCCTCTGCTATGAGGGCCTTCTGGACAACAT
>CBVK0101271688.1:0-10122 GCA_900067695.1 Picea abies | reverse complement strand
TATTTATTCCTGTAGAACTTGAAGAATGAACCAAGTGCTTAACCTAGATTTGCTATGTTTCTAGTTTTCAGTTTGATCATGATTTAAAGGGAATGCGATTTTAGGTTTACTTTGTTCTGTTAGGATAGTTAGCTTATAGTTCAACTTAGGAGACTGGAAGAACTAAAACATGTTGGCTCCTCACCATTATTTAATGAAGACAACCAGAAAGAAACATTGCCTCATCTCACAGCCATGGATTAAGGGATTGGCGCAATCAACTATATTGAATGTAATGAATATTCCCCATTTTGGCCTCCACCAGGAGGTTAATGCTTGCATTAAACTCCTTCTGTCGTGCTATCATGGAGGATATATATGGCTCTCCAGAAGAATTATTTTGGATCCATCATTGATCCACAAAATCATAGGTTTAATTTTGAAGGGTCCTGACCCACAATAGTTCTATCCAGGGAATACCTCAGATCATTCTTTAGCACAACACATCAAAGAAGCCTATGGAGAGGTAGAAAAGGGGAAGCGAGGTTACAAGGTAGCCTCCATATAGGATGGAACAATGCACCTTTCTTATCAACTCTTAGCTGGCAAGATAGTGAGGAAAAACCACCCCACACAGGTCACCAATTCATGGTGGACCTCGCAGGAAAGTGTGTGTAGGGAATGCAGATGAACTGGGCAAACTACCTTGTCAACAAGCTAGAAAAGGATTGTTGCAAAGCCCAAGATTTGGGATATGAATTTCACTACAGCTGGTTGATCATCTTGATCGCATTTGTGGCTTGGTAGATGCGTGAAGGAGCCACTTTCCTGAATATTGAAACTACGGAGCCCTTGGATGCTCAGTTTTCCACCCTGTGGTATACCAATGACATGACAAAGCAATGGCAGTCTAATGTAGTGTTTCACGAATATTATCAGTAGTTAAAGGTAGCCATTGAATCATTCCCTCATATGACACGCATACCCTACATCAGTACTGACACATATCAAAGTTCTGCACTAACCCCCACTTCATTTACATCACCACCTGAAGATATTAGCACCACAAAGAATTGTAGTCATACTACAATCTCACGGATGAAGATATGGAACAGATTACAAAGGATTGTACCTATCAATGATGCAGATTTATCTAACACTAACACTATAGGAATCCCAATAGTTACACGAATTGAACATGTCAGACAGTCCAGTGGGACGAAGAAGTAGAAAAAGTAGTTTGAAGTCCAGGACATAGAGAGTGATGAAAAGGACAAAACTTCTAGATATAACGGGTCTGGAGGAGGAGAAGACGAAGCAGAAGGACAAGGAGGGGGAGAATACAAAGAAGAAGGATAGGGAGGGGGAGAAGACAAAGAATAAGGATAGGGAGGAGGATATGAAGGACAAGAAGAGAAAGGAGGAGGCAAAGCTACCCCACTGTAAGATCCCCCTATTGGGACAGTGACACCACAAAAGAGTAAATTTACTTCGAAGAAACCTTCAGCAAGGAAGAAAACACACTCCAATAAGCCATAGTTGGAAACCACTCTCACTGATGGAGAAATTAGTCTAGTCTGTGGAGCTATGGGGGATGCCTATGAAGACATGTTGCAGAGATATAGAGAGAAACAGGAAGATTTATATGGAAGGATTGAGAGAGAATTGAAGGAAGTTCAGCAGGTTGTTCACTTGGTCCGTGCAGTTCCTACTATGCCATATGTTCCTTCCTCATCACAGGCCGCATAATTGGGGGACAAACCAGCCTAGTTAAGAAGGCTTGTTGATGCAACAGAAGATCGATTCTAGAGAGCTCGGGAAGAGAAGGATAAAGCTACAAAATCCTTGAAAAAGGATAAAGACAAAGTCCTAGTATAGTTACAAGCAACGCAAGACAGTGTAGCTACCTATGAAAGAGAGAAAGTAGAGTTTCAGGAGAAGCTTCAAGAGGATAAGAGAGATGGCGAAGCCTAGCTATAGAAGGAAAAAGAGAAGTTTCTTGCAGAGCAGTCCATGGTCAAAGAAGCAGTAAGTAAAGCATGTCACTCTGTGACAGGCTTGGTACTAGAGGAGCAGGAGCCTATTGAAACTCAAGTAGTGAAGCTCGTAGATACCCTCTAGTTATTTTAGGCTAGGATAGCTGAACTGGAGGCCCAAACAGTGTTGAGCACACTGCAGGAGGTGCATGACCAGAGGGAGGAGTCTTCCAAAACCATAGTAGCAAGTATAAAATCCCTCACCTTGGCATGTAAACATTTTAGTGACAGAACCACCCAGACATATGAATGCCTTGCTTAGGATCCAAAGTTAAAGAAACTAGAAGATCAGTTACAGGAGGCACAACATCAGACATTTTCATTGTTGGTGCAGATGAAGTTGCTCACAACAGTGGAAAGGATGAAGAGATCCCAGGAGCAATGCATAATACAATAGAATATCACTTCCCTCTAGGGTAAGGTGATGGAAGTAACACAAAAGTTACAACTTGTGCAGGATGAAGCTTACAAAGTGTCCGAGGAGATCAATAGCCATGGCTCACAACTAGATCAAGTAGTTGTAGCAGTAGAACAGTGCTTGGAAGGGCCTGTTACAAAGAAAATAGTCCAGGAGCTCGTTGAGCAGAAGGCTCAGGAAAGGAAGAAATTTGAGGCAACTTGAGTTAATATCGAGGCGTTTGAAGAAGCACTTTTCAGACCTGAGTGACTCGAGACGAGTCATAGGTGAGTGTTGGAGACCTATCGACCAAGTTTTTGGGGGAACTTTGGTCAGTTTTGACCCACTTTTGGACTTCGACATGCTGGTCGAAAAAGGAGTGCCCAGGCAAAGCTATGATTGCGGATCTCACCTATTTTGAGGGTTATGTGGACCCACTAAGGGGTCCTATAGGGTTTTTTAATGGGTTTTGCGGTGTCGGTCCATGGGTTTTCCCCATGTTTAGGCCTTATTGTAAAGGTTTGTAAAGTATAAATAAAGAAGAATGTATTGTAGAAGTAGTTCATGTAGTTATGTGTGGAACATAAGTGATTTGTGTGAAGGAATGTATGTGGTCGATGCTTTGTTCTCGAATGTGATTTTGTAGTAGGTGATAAGTGATGTGATAGAGATTGTGGCTCTGTGCATTTGACCTATTTTTGGAAGGCGAAGAAGGAGGATCTAGTGCTTAGTGTGCATATCTCCTGTCTTGTGCGAAGTCCAACTTTGTGGCTTCATGCATAGGGGTGACTAGATGTAATATCTTGGTGAATAATAAAGAGGTGAAGAGTTTTGTGGACGTAGCCCCACTCTGGGGTGAACCACATATATCTAGTGTCTCATGGTTTTCTTCGTGCAATGTTATTTATGTTATGCATTTTCTTAGTTCTTTGATTATGATGTATAATGAATGCATATTTGGTTTTTTAAGTACTTTACTTATGTTAAAGGGTAAATGAATGTTAGATCTGACTCACAGTGTTAAGTGCTAATTGTTCAAGGTGCATAATCACTTGTTGTTACTACGCTAGATCAGTCTTTGATTATGCTTTGCGATGTTAATGAGGATAATAAACTAATGCATGTTCACTTCCTAAGTGTTAACATAATATTCTGCGAAGTTTTATTATCATAGATCTGTGTCCCAGCCTAGTTACAGACACCTGTGTCCTGTCACCCCCCTGCTTCTACCTCGGGTGAGACTTCGCCTTCTTTGCAAGTGTTTCTGAAAGGGCCAATAGTTGGAATTTTTTTGGTGCGATCTTAAGCATTGAACCCTGGGTCTTCCCCTATTCCAACAAAGGGAATTTTTTTTGGTTTGAGATATTACTTTGTGGAACTGTTTTTTTGAGATTAATGAAGTGGAAGTAGTCAAAACTACCTCTATTACCCTATTGATTTGATCCCCTAGAATAACAATGGAACTACGAGGCCGATACTAATAAAAATATGGAATTTCCACATATGTGGTTTTCCTAAAATAATGTGATAGACTTCAAGTGGGGAAACATCACAAACTACCTCATATTTGAAGGGCTTGATGTTATAGGATAGGAGACAATGTTGGCTGACATGAAGTTCTATTCCTTGGCTCAACCATCCAATGGTTTATGGTTGGGGGTGTGGTACTGTCAGAATATTCAATCTATTGATGACCCCCACTATCGAAAATTAAATGTAGTGGGTTCCCCTTCACCTACATTTGTGAATGGAAGAGGTGCTCCCCCTCCTCAATCTCCTCTGACTCGTCTAGTTGGATCTTTACAGTTGCAATGGTAACATTGGGTTCTGCATTGATGATCCATTTTACCTATTTTGAATCAGATTATGATTTTGGTTCTAAATTGATATAGGTGGAAATATGTGTCCACCCACCTATTCCACTAGCTCAAAACATGGATTTTGACATTGGTAGTTTTTTTATGGTTTTTTGGGTCTTGAACTTCTGGGTTCATTTTGAGGCCTTAAACAACATTTTTTAGGCTCGAAAGTGCCTAGAAAGTATCCTATGAAAAATGTTAGGCAAAACAAAATGTTTTATATTCATCTACACCTTTCCAACAAGCTATCGTGTGCCCCAAATGAAGATCGTATGAAATTGTTATGCCCTCGAGAAGTCAATGTATCAACTACCCCCATCGGGGCCTACAAACCTTTTGTCCTTTTATCTTCCGGGGTTAGGGTTTTGGATTTTATTTATGTTAAAAATGCCTTTGGAGCCTCATTGTAAACATCATCATCTTCTTGTGAATGAGCATAACCATCACATCTCTTCTCAAATATAATTTTCCACCATTCTAACGAGTTCATTCACTATGTATTTTTATAGTTTCTGTACATTTCTTTCATTAATAAAAATAATGCATTATTATATCTATGTGTTTATGGAAATATATGTGTATTTACTTGTTACATCTTTTTCCTTCATTTCATTCTATAAATAATCTAGATCACTGGTATGAGAGTAGGCTACTCCTTGTTGTTTCTTAGTGCATGTCCCCAACAAGGTCAGGGTATAGAGAGTTGGGTCTCGAGCTATATTCTCTTGAGGACAACCGCTCTCACCAGCCCAATCCACCTCCCATGTTGGAACAAAAGAGAAACGTAGGAGAAAAATATCCCATCAAGTTTTTGCTTGAAGAATCCCTCATGCAACAAAGGAACGAGATGTTGGATAATTTTTCCCAAATCCTTCAATGTTTGTCAATAATAGCAAGTGCGTCTTTGTCAAGAAATCATTTTGGAGACACTGCCCCATTCAAGGTACAAGTTAATTTTGATATTCCCATATTTTAATGTTAGATCGATGCAAATGCTTTAGAAAAGTGGTTAAATTTGCTAGAAGGTTATTTCTCTGTTCGCAATTTTTTATACAGAGAAAAGATCACCTTTGTGATCTTTAAGGCTCTCCCTCGTGTCAAACGTTGGTGGGAAATTTACTAGGAGAAAAATTCCATAGAGGAGTTTGGAATATTTAGGGTCAAGCCCACTTGGTATTTTTTTATGGATGTAGTCAAGGAGCAATATTACCCTATGGGAAACTATGAAGATCAGTACATGAAATGGACCACGTTGCATCAAGAGAGGGGCCAAAAAGTGTTAGAGTTCACAAATACTTTCCATATATTGTGCACCAAGATGGGTATCAAAGACTTTGAGTGAAATATGGTTCTAAAATAATGTAGGGATAAACACAAGCACATCCAAACTGAGATTCATTTTTTGTATATCTCATCACTGAGATCCACTTATCGATATGCTGTCAAAATCAAGAAGAAATTTAACCAGCAGAACAAGTGATAATTTGTGTTTGCAAATATGCAAAAAACAAAATATAGTAAAGGAATCCATAATTCATAGAATATCCAACCAAAAGATAACCATTCCAAGCCATAGAAAAAAAATGGTAATAGGAGGATGAAGAAGGACATGGGGGAGTGGTCTGACTTCCAAAAAATCCTTTGGAACAACAATGATGAATGTCACTTGAAACCGTCGTTTGTAGTAGAGCTTAAATAAACATATCTGAGCCCCAACTTAGACTCTGATTTAGAAAATAATAAAAGGAGATGGATAATTTATGCAGAACCCACTGCTACTGTCATGACCACAACAATCCAACTAGAAGAACCAGAGGATCCTGAGGAGGGGGAGAACCTCTTCCATTCACATATGTGTGTGAAGGGGACCCCATTGTATTTCATTGTTGATAGTGGAAGCCAGAAGAACCTCATCTCATTAGAGGTTGTCAAGCAGTTGAATTTTTCGAAAACACCACATCTACATCCATACAACATTTGGTGGCTTCACTGGGGATGAGATCTTCATGTCATCCAGCGGTGTCTTCTGTCCTACAAGATCAAGCCCTTCAAGGATGAGGTATTTTGTGATGTTTCCCCACTGAAAGTATGTGATGTACTTTTATGCCAGCCATATATGTGGAAGAATCATGTTTTTTATGAGTCTTGACCCCATAGCATCATTGTTACTCTGGTGGGTCATCTCTATAGGATACGAGAGGTATTTGTGTCTACTATATTGAAAAAATAGGGCCATAAAGTAATCTCTTGTACTACAAAGTTTAGCCTCTTCACAATCCGATTAGAAGGCGAACAGAAGGAAATTTCAATGAATAGAGCCTCAACCCATGACCTTTCTATCTAGTAGAAGTAGATCGACAAGATTTTAGAAGAGCACAAAGACATTCTAGCTTCACCTACAAGGGTGCCTCCACACTTCCTAGTCAAGAAAGATTATTACAAATCCCTTCATATTCTTAATTCTTCATCTTCACCGATAGAGTCCTCCCACACTCAAAAAGATCATGTAGCTACATTGGTTGAAGGGATTCAACCCCTTCAATAGAAGGTTCATAAGATCCTTCAACAAGCTAAAAGGGAGAACTTCTTTAGCAAGGAAAGCACTCCACAAAGGTTCAGATTCAACAAAATCCTCCCCATATTCCATCGGAACTTGATGCAATGGAGACCATTGCTTCGTAAGGGTCGAAGAATGATCTAGGTGGAAATCGGTGGCCACCCACCTATTCCACTAGCTCAAAACATGATTTTCCATATTGGCAGTTTTCTATGTTTTTTCGGGTCCTAAACTTTCGAGGTCGTTTTGAGGCCCTAAACGACCTTTTTTGGGCTCGATGGTGCCTAGAATGTAGCCAAAAATAGATGCTATGTTGAACTAAATGTTTTTTCCTCGTCAATATCTTTTTAGCTAGCTATCGTGCACCCCAAACGAAGATTTTCTGCAAAATTTACACCCTTGGGAAGTTGAGGTATCAACTACCCCCATCGGGGCCCGCAAACCTTTTAGCCTTTCGTCTTTCGGGGTTATGGTTTTGGATTTTATTTATGTTAAAAAGGACTTTGGAGCCTCATTTTAAACATCATAATATTCTTGCAAAAGAGTGTATCCATCAGATCTCTTCTCAGAGATAAGCTACCACCATTCTAGTGAGTTCATTCACTCCGTATTTTTAAAGTTTTTTCACATTTATTTCATTAATAAAAAAAATTCTATATTGTATCTCTGTGTTTCTAGCAATATATGTGTATTTACTTGTTATATTTCTGTCACATACCCACTACGGAAATCAAAATTTTTTTCGTTGATTTCTCAACGATCAGAATCCCCGAACTCCTACGGGGCTTAGTGCAGGCTAGCTCTTTCCTTTATCCACCTCCATGTGGTTGTAGTTCACTACTATGGGCCGAATCAACACGGCGTCTCTTCGCGCTTCGAGACTTAGTCCTACCAGAACGTCGAGTCTCTGGACTCTGCAAACCCTGAAGCTTGAAACAGTGAAACATTGAACCCCGACGGGGCTTAGTGAGGGGCAAGTTTCTCTCTTGGGGTCTTGTCTACTTGACCCTATACTATGTCCATGTGCTTAAGCCAGCCAAGAGCTTATCGGATTTTCACGATTCGGGGAATTGTGATACATGACTTATACCTTCCCCCAAAGGTAGATCGACGGCCGTAAGCCTCCCTTGATCCAACGATATGGATCTTTCCGGGGTTTTGGTACTCTGGTGTTCAAAATGCAACGAGCCCAAGACTCTTCATCATTCAAATCTCTGAATTTCGATATGGGAATTTGTGTAAGAGATCGATGGCTCTTAAGAGTATAGATCCAACGGTCCATGGGATTTCGAGACTTTCCCCTGAACTTTGACCACTCACCACGCGTCTCCCTTGATGGACGGTCTAGGATCCTTTGAGACTTCTCCTCTCCACTACCGCGCATATCAAAATTTTGGGTATCGGGATTTCACGATTTGCGAAGGCAAGGTCTCTTGCCTTTTTAGTTTCCCATATTCCGAAACGTCGAGACATTGAATGGTGGCCACGTGTCCCTTCAATGGATGGTGACGACCTTCAACCAAGATCAACGGTTATGACCTTTTTGGGATGATCAATGGTCACGATCAAATCCCGGCTTTCCTCAATCTCATTCACATCTTACGCCATTTCGAGGTTTCGGTGATTGGGACTTCGCGACTCGCGAAGACAAGGGTTCTTGTCCTTTCATTTTCCCGGGTGATGAAATGTTGAAGCGCTTGCCAACAACCACGTATACTCCCTCAAATGAATGGTCCCTGTTGTTTCATGATTTCACGACTCGCGACTCCTAATGACACAAATCATTTGTCAACTCGAATCCCTGGTATCCGAAATACCGATGGACTCTCGATCTCTGCCATGTGTCCTTCACGGATGGACGGTCTAGATCTATATTGGGACTTTCACCATGGAGTGTCCCGATCTCTTGTCATCAGGACTCTCGGAATCTCAAATCCTGAATCCCCGATACCGACTACTCTCTCGGGACTTTCACCCTTGTTCACGAGGGCTAAACCCTCATGCATCTCCTAACAGATCCAACAGCTGTTGGGTTTTCTAGCTAAGATCTGAGGGCTGAGATCTATCCCACGTCATGCACTCTCCCACTACTCTCTGGACGTGGAAAAACCAGTGGTCCAGATACTCCCACAAACCTTGGGGATATACGGTCCTGATTTCCTCGCTATTCACGAAGATAGAGGAAAAGGGGCAAGGCACGTAACGCCCTTCTTTCTTTTGTCAATCTAACGGTCGTGAATGATGACAGATCTTCTGACGGGATCTCATCCATCGATCGATACTTATCCCTACGCTGCTACTTCAGGATTTTAAGAGGGTCATTCCTCCTCGTACAGGGGTTTTAAGACTTGCGCATTCAAGTCCTTTTTCCATGTTGTTGGTAAACCTTTCCAAGGAGGGTATCTCTATGAAGAGATCTATTCCGGGGCATTTCTGGAGACAAATAAGGGAAAAAAAATTGCCAAGAATGGACTGGAAGTCTGACTTGGTTCAACTTACGCATAATTAAATTCATTTATCAACATAATCTATGCGTGGTTTTTTTGTTATAAGCATACATCTACCATTTCTTATCAAAACACTGCACAGATAGTCTTATACTATAATCATTCACAATTTCACAGTTTATGAGCATATATGTCAGCATATGAATGTCAAGATGTAAGATGTAAAACACTTATTAGAAATAACACCAGAAGTGAGTGAAACTGCTAAGAGGGGTGCTCGTTTCCACCCAACCGTAGGCTCAACTATTCCAATAGGATTTACAACTAGCCACCCCCGAGCTGAGACCACGATGCTGTGAGACTGCATCTCTATTTTCCAGTGACCAGGAGTGAAGGTTGCAATCCTTCCTCTCTGCTATCACTCACTTTGCATATTGCCAGAGTTCTCCCCTCGCGTCTGCCCCCAATCACTTCTACCCTACACCTTATCCTCTTGCGAGGTTGAGTGTGGCGCGATTACCCTCGCACTGGTCAAGCCTAATAGCTCTACGGATAGGTGGTTCACCTCCCATCCCTCATTAAGCCATCTACCTACCATCCTGCGAGACATTTTATTTGGGGCCAGTGAGCCACTTTTGGTTCTCTGGGCCAGTGGAATCCAAATACGGTATTAATTCTTGGTGGAAGTTAACGCCACCCTTCCATGTGCCTTTCACCCCCATCGTGGTCTCTTTTTCTGCACATCCCCTCTTAGTTTTCTTGCAATAAATTCATAATGTTATTCACATTCATTGACCTTTTCCTCAAGGTCCATTTACATCACATATTCACATTTATGAGTTTGCCA